>QLON01003675.1:0-44839 GCA_003313675.1 Termitomyces heimii
TTATTCTTTCAACACTATCTGTTAGTACTACTCTCAGCCCTTGAGATGCTCTGGTTCTTTAGCTACCATTCAGACAAGTGTGGGGCCTTCAGCATTGCTTCCAGGCTGCTTATATAAGCCGGAGTTTGCCTTTCTGACTTCTAAAGTCCAGAGTTTTCCTGCCTTGTTTGCACAGTTGTTTGAAGCCCCAGAAGCATCCAACTTGGCATAGGAAATCCCTAGACTTGTTCTCTTTGGATCTCTCTCTGCCAAGTGAGTAGTTATTATGATATTGTTAGTACATACTCTAATACACTTTGAATCTCCCTCTGCCAGCTGTGTGACTGAGCCACAGCCTCTAGAGGTTGCCCTTACACAATTCTTCCAGATAGGCCATGATACCCCCACATTTCTGGATGGCCTCAACTTCCCCAAGCCATTACAAGATCACTTCTGACACCTTGAATGTCACTCTGCATAATTGCCCCACAAAACTTGACTTCCACATGATTGTCCTGCCACTCAATCTTGCCAACACTTAATCACCTCCAGTACACAATCATTCCCAATGCACAAGACATCTTGTAAGTACTTAGAGAAGGCCTCAGTAGTCAGTATAATAGTCTTGATATTAACCTAGTTTGCCCAGTTTCTTGTTTCATCTAGTCTTTATCTCTCTATCTCCCTATCTCTTTTTTTTTATATATTTCTTGTCTCCAAATCCATCTTTATTTATCTCTCTCAACTCTTTCCATCTCTGCCTTATCTTATCTCAACTCTCTCAATCTCCTTCAAATCTCTCAAGTCTCCTGTCTACTTCTTTCACTTCTCTTGACTTCACTCAACTCTGACTCTCCTATTTATTCTGATTTCATCTCTTCGTCTCAGTTTCCCTTGAATCTTTCCTTTCCCCTCCCAATTCTCTTTTACTCTACTTTCATTTCCCTTTAGCTCCATCTCATTCTTTCTTTCTATATCTTTTCCTCCACTCCATTTCTTATTTGTTTAACTCTTTTTTTTCCATCTTGATTTCTTTTCACTTCATCTCAACTCTTTCCAATTTGTCTTAACTCCATTACATTTTCTTTTCATTTCTCTTGCTATATATCTCTATTTCACTTTCTCCAACTCTTCTACTACATCTTTATTTCCCCTTTTGCTTCTGTTCTATTAATTTCCATTCTCCTTTTTATCTTTTTTTACCACACTAAGCTCCAGTGCCAACCCTTTTATCTCTGTGTGAGTCTCCCTTCTTGGTAAGCCCCAACTAGTAGGTCTCTGCTCAACAGAGTAAGCCTCCAAGTCAGCAGAAACTAATAGACTCAAACCATGATCAAACTCTAGTCTGAGCTTAATACACTTATTTCTAGCAGGTCTGACCAGCTGCTTGGCCCACTCTGTTCCCTTTCATCTCTTAGTAGTCAGCCTTAATGAGTTATATGCATGGACCTTACTCAACATCAATTATTGTTAATTATACTCTTTTACAAACCAGAGCTTGCTTAGTAAACAGTATGAGTCATAGCACAGCCACCAATGTAGTATATATAGGCAGCCTGTGAATAGAATATCTTCAGGCTAAATAATAGCAGTATTCTCTTGGCCTATCCACTGAACTGACTATAAGCTTCTTTATCAACATTGAATTTTATATTAGCTTTGCTTGACTCTTGCTTGCCACTCATATTGCCACTTCCATGGAAGGAGTTTTACAAAAAGCATTATCCTTACAACAATATTTACATGCACATTATATGCATAAAAATTAAGAAAGATGAATATAAAAAAAACAAAATAGAGATAAAACAAGTGCTTTCATGCTATTGTTATTTAGGATAATGATGTGTCACCCACAGAACACAGTGTGGGAGGGGGGGAATTCTGCAGAGGTTGAAGTGAGCTGTAAATATATAGCTCAGTTGTTGAAGAAGCATGCTTGT
Source organism: Termitomyces heimii (assembly GCA_003313675.1). Taxonomy (NCBI): domain Eukaryota; kingdom Fungi; phylum Basidiomycota; class Agaricomycetes; order Agaricales; family Lyophyllaceae; genus Termitomyces; species Termitomyces heimii. Next base: position 1,920 of record QLON01003675.1, read on the forward strand.
ACTCACTTGTCTTCATTAACAACATAATATATATCCAAAAACTAATTTATATTGGAATAAGATGATGTCACTACAATAAAGTGCTCAATGTGCCAGGCCAAGAACTACCCTTCACAATGTGATGGGCCAAGGCATCACACCCCTTCACACTTGAACAATGAATATATACATTATATATTTAGACACCTAGTAATTGCATCCTCAGTTACTTCTATGAGACTAAGGGTGAGCCAACTATTACTTTACATTATAATTACAATAACTGACTAAATTACTACAGTACTGATACTAGGATCATCCTTTGTATAGATGCAGTTGAGTTATTGTCTGAGCTTTAACACTTTGCCCCTCCTCAGTCTCAACTGCTTTAAATATAATCTCCTTACTAGTGGAGTCCATCAATGGCTAATTCATCATTCATCTTAACATCTGATATGATATTAATTGTGAATGGAAAAGGTGGGCTACAGTCCAATGGTACTGCCTCTGACTGCTTCAAACTTTTTACAGCCATTACTCCTAGCTATTAGAGGTAGCTCTTGGCATAGATACAATAGAGTCATTGTGGGACCCCACAGAGTATTGCAGCCTTCAGGGGGCAATGAGGTAGTCATGATGTATGTCTTCACCCATATAGTAGTAGAAGCCAATGGCTACCAAATTAAGATTTGTTGCTCCCTTCTCACATTGCTTATAAAGATGGCAAAGTTAGTCATCTGCTATCATCTGATGCCAACCATCTCACTGAGGAATGGTGGGCAAAATCCCATACTGAGCTATTCTGGCTTACTATTTGTCATTGACTGTGAAATAAATGTTTATTAATATCAACAGTCTCTGAAACTGGTGCTTCAGATATATTGCACCATAAGTGTAGTCCACCCATTTAATGGAGACCTTATTCAGTAACATGACACAAATAGCATTAGTATTTGCTAAAGTTAATAGCTTGGTGCCTATCACTATAAAACTAGTGAAGAAACATGCTTAGTCCTGATACTGATTTAAATGGCTCTTTAAAGAGCTTTGGTTTTAGGCTTTGATAGCCTCATAGTACAGTCCTAATCTTGCAATAAACAGAGCAAGCTACCAGTTAATGACTAACTTTTGTTATAACCCACTCACACTTTCTAGAGCTTTTTCATCCTCTGAGTTTTGACATTGCTGATCCAATCACTGAAATAACTAAGCATCTCAGAATAGGCTGCAACTCTGATGCTCCAGGACAACCTCAGCTCCCTGTGCCTGTTACAAGAAAATTACTCCTAACAATTGTAAAATTCTTGAACTCTCATGCTGTTATTATATACACATTTCTGAATGCCTCTCTGGCATCCTGCATAGTTGACAGGCTTACAAACCAATCATATAATCTCCATAAGATGTCTTTGAATGTTCTGTATTCAACTAGATGGTTAATATGTAGTATGTAGTAACAATACCATGCCTTAGCTTTTCCTTTGAGAAATTTTATAAGTATAAAGACTTGTTTATGATGCATCTCAGGACCTCTATAACAACATGCTACTAAGTGGTAGCACACATCTATTGCCCAGTCTTCTAACTGGGACACCAGTATCTACTAGAGAGTTTTACATAGTCTGTAGATTCTCTGTCTGGAATTTCCTAGCCTCTTTGAGCTATTATCTCTAAGTGCATGAGCACATAGATCAGCAGGTGCTGAGAAGTTGTTGCTTTCAATACTGGATACTTGTCTAGTATAATCTACAGCTGAACTGTCAGCATTGATTCTGCTCTTGATTCTTTGTCTTCATTAGACAATACTTCCCCATGAATGCTCTTGTTCTTTTTCATCTATACTAGTTTTTTCAGCACTGTGTACTTTATCTCTGTCACTCCAGGCATTTGCCTACTACTTTAAGTGGCATTCTCTGCCTCCTTAATCTCTTCCAAGAGCAGATGTATCTCTGTATATCCAGTTTTATACTAGATAGTGTCTAATGAGGCTTGGATCACCTCTTCCACTTTTCTCATAGGCTAAACAAAATACAAGACTGCTTGCTAATTGCTGAGCAGTACAACAATACAATATTTACATGTGCATTATGCATATTAGAAAAATAAGAAAATATAAAAATATAAAATTAAGTGCAATAGCACTACTTTTATTATAATGCCACAGCTTCTTTAGTTAACCAGAGAATAAGGCTTGATTAGCATGCACTGGCTCTTCATTCTGTACTAGGCCCCATAATGCAGATTTACATGAGAGAACCCCCAGTAACTGCTTTAGCTCCTTAGCTTGCTCTGATGCCTGCCTGCACTACCACTTTTATAGCTGCTTCAGTACAAGCACAAAGTTACAGATATCAGTTACAAAACACCTCCACATATTTGCAGCTCCATACTAGGAGATCCTCAGCTGCTCTAGCAGTCCTGCTCCATACCAGCCTATAGAATAAGAAAACATAAGGTGATTACTAACAATCCTGGAGATAAAGCCTTGGCACTTAAGTTTAACTACCAAAGTAGTCGTGCACATATTTTATTGTCTGTTTCACTTGATTATACTGTGTGCATGAATAAGAAGATTATATTGCAGTAAAGGAAGCAGAGTTGTCATCCTTATGGCAGGCATTGGAGGTCAGTCATACAGTGATGGAGACTCTGAGGGCTAAGCTGGTTGCTGCACAGCAAAGTTTAGAGGCTGTATCTAAGGTTTCTCAAGGAATGCAAATAGAGGTCTAAGTAAGAGCAGAAAGGAAGAGGGTTTATGGAAGGAGATTCAGGCTTCTTAGTCAGGATTTTATGTAGAAGTTGGTGTAACAAGTGTTCATTAACAACAAGGAGGAGAATATTTATAGGGATAGTTGGTGGAAAGACTTTTGTCATTGTCTGAGCTTCCATCTCATGCACTGGCTTGCTTTGCATCAAACTCTGGGAAATTTGGAGGTGCAGCAGGATTGGCTCACTCTATGAGTTATTGCCCTACATGTATCTAAGATGGGTAAATTGGATTTTCCTCTCATCCTCATCTCCTTGACTTTGTCTCTATAAGTTGGATGTAAGTGCATTGCAAACTTCTTGACACTGTTTCATTAGCCTGTGCCTTCATCAAAGATAGTTTGGTGCAGATCCACCCCAAGTACTCTTTTTTTCCCAAGATCTAAGTGAGTCTGCAAGCATTGGATGCAGTGGAAATGGTCTATCATTAGTAGTTCTTTGGTGTAGAGCAGCTCTTGATTGACTGGTGGTAATCTTTAAAAGAAGGTATGCCAGGGCCCAAGGATGTAATAGCAGAAACTTGGAACCTCATAGTAAAGGAGCTAAAAGGTGCTCCTCTCACATCCAAGTCTATTCCTGGACCTATCAGCCTAAATGTGGCTCTTGGCAATTGGCATGGTGGAGATTGATGTGAAGTCAAGTGAAGTTGTGCAGAGGAGCAGAGTTAAGGGGGTCTATTTTCTTGTTGTTATGTACTTTTGCTTTAGTATTTTGTCTTTTCTTGTATTCATCCTATAACTTGTGTAATTCAAATTGTATATTTCTTCCTACTAATGAGATAGGGCATCTGTTAATAGACTCTGCTCTGACTCTCCAACTCTCTTTGATTTTCCTCCTTCAACTCCATTCTGTCTCCTACTTTGCTCCTCTTCCTTCTACTTTACTACTGGTCTATTATCCTTTATTTTTCCCCTTCTCTTTTTCCTCCAATTCAGTTTTACCTCTGTTTTGTCTATTTACTACCTCTATCTCAACTTTATATTCTCTGTCTTGACTCTGTACTTTCTATCTTGACTTTATTTCTACATTATCTATCTCTAATTCTTCTACACTACTTTTCCCTTTGACTCTCTAACTCTATTTCTATTTTTTCATATTATCTGTTCATTTTCTGTAGTTTCTTCTCCTTTCCATTTCCTTACCAGTGACAATCTCTAGTGCTAACCCCTAGTCTCTGTTTAAGTCTCTTATTTCAATGAGACTCAACTAGTAAGTTTCTGCTCAATAGAGTGAGTCTTTGGGTTAGCAGGACTTGACACATTTACACACATTAAGCCCACTCTTTGCTACTATTGCTGATAACTGCACTGCCACCACTACCACCATTACCACCACCATCAATTGTTATCACTGACATTACCACATCAAATTAAAAAGGTTTACTGGAAATCTGTTCAGACTTTCCTCAAGTTGTAGTGCCTGACTACTTATTATATTAGTTATAATAGCTCTAAAGTGCTTTGCTAAAGTTCCATAACACTTAGCATTTTGTAGTGACTGCATAGTTATTTCAAAATTTTACTGGGTCACTTCTTTATCTATTTTATTTTAACAATTGCTTTATACATATATATACAAAGTAGAGAGGAAGAGTTTGAGTGGGAAAGGAAATTGAGGAGTTAGAAGTAGAGAGAAGGGAGATAGACAAGATAAGGTGAAGATAAGAAAGAGTTGGGAAGAAGAGAAGAGATTGATTCAAAGATAGAGATGCAGAAGAGATAAAGTAGATGGAAAAGAGTAGAGACAAAGGAAACTGAGCAATAGAAGAAACTGATGAAGTATAGTAAATATCAAGACTAGCATACTAATTACTGAGCTCCTCCCTAAATACTTGTGGAATGTCTCAGCCTTTAGAAGTGATTATATGCTGGAGAAGATTGAGCATCAGCAAGATTGGTGGTGGAACAATTAGGCAGGAGTTAGTACAATTGTGCAAAGTAGCATTTGTGTAGTATTAAGAGTGATTGAGCCCTATAGAGGGAGTTTGGGCATAGTTTAGCCATTAAAGAGTGGTGGTTCTAGAGATCTTAATAATTAGATCAGTAATGGTTAAGTATTAGAAATGGAGAAAAACAAGGGTTGGTGTGGTTGTAGCTGGAAAAGTGTGGTGGAGTTGTGATGAAATGCTTATTTATATCTCAGTAATATCAGATAGCATGTATGTGTCAAATGCTATATTCAAGGCAGCAAGAAGTTAGTTATTTAGTGCTGCTCAGGTAAGTTCTATAGCTGAATGGGGTGTGTTCTTGTAGGTGAATTCTGATATAGAGAATTCAGCACATTAATTGCTCTGCAGATAGTTGTTGTAGATGTGGAGATACTGCTTCAATATCTAGTTGACATGTTTTGTCTATCTATCAGTCTTTGAGTGATAAGCAGTGAAAAGTGCCAACTTGATATTTAGAACCTGACAAAGCAATTGCCAGAACTTAAAAACAAATAGAGCTCTGCAGTCAGAGATAATATTGTCAAGAAGCCTATGCTTTGAGAAAATGTGCTGAATGAAGAGTCAGCTGAGCTCCAGAGCATTATCAGTAATGTAGCAGAAGATAAAAACTGCTTGCTTTGTAAGGCAGCAAAATACTACAAGGATCATATTGTGGTCTTTGAAGTCAGGAAGTTTCATAATGTGATCCATGGACAGGGAAAACCAGGATTGCTTCCTAATTGGTAGCAGTTTGAGAAATCCAAAGAGTTAATGTTAGGGTATCTTGGCATAATGGCAGGCATTGCAGGACCATACATTCTGGATAATATCTTTCTTTGCTCTAGGCTAAAAGGATATTTGATTGATGAGTTAGAGAGTTTTTCTAATATTAAGATGATATAACTTGTGGTCATGGTTCTGTTGAAGTATGTTAAGGCAGAATTTGCCATAGTCTAGGATATAAACAAGTCCATTTCAGAGCAAGAGCTTTTGGTTGGGAAAAAGAATGAAGGAGAAAGAGGAATATGTACTATCTGCAAAATTCTCTGGTGTACTTTGGAGGTCATATTTGTAGAAGTATGAGTTGGTCAGGACACTCCAAATTCAGTTTATAAGGCTTTCCTTGTCAAGCAATAATCCTGCATTAAATTACTTGAAGAGAATTACTATATAGTAGTTAAAGGCATTTTGATCTGTTTCAAAGAATTTCTCTGAGTATATATCAGATCATTAGATGAGGGCTTTGGGCTTTGTGCTTAGTCACCCTAGCCAGTAGTTGATGGTAAAATCATATTTTGACAGGGTCTCTAACCAACAGGCTTGTCTCTAGCTAAATTGCTTTGTAGTGGTGAAGTACTGGAAATTATTATAGTCAAAGTAGACTTGGATTTAATGCCAGGCTCCTTCAAGGTAAGTGCAACCACTGCCTGAAGGCTTCTACTATTGCAAGGAGCCCCTTGTTATAAATGTCATAATTGAGCTTAGTGGAAATCATTAATTGTGTGTAAAAGGTAATAGAATGTAGGTCCTTGCTGTTAGAGTCCAATTATAATAGTATATTGGTAATGGCATAGTCTGAAGCATTGCCTTGATAAGGTAGTGCACTTGGCAATATGTGTATATGTGGAGCAATTGTCAAAAAGAGATAAATAGGATGTGATTTAGTAAAACCCTTAAATAACTATGCAGTTGCTATAAAATGCTAAGTGTAACAAAACTCTTACAAAGCACTTTAGAGCTACTATAGCTAATGTGCAAATAGTTGAGTGCTATAACTTGAGGAGAGTCTGGACAAGTTCCTAGTAGACTTTTTAATTTGATGTAGTAATGTCAATAATATTGGACTAATGGTGTAGTGGTAGTGCACTTGTTAGCAGTTAAGGCAAAGGGCATAAATAGCTTGTTGCATTTTAATGATGTCTAACAACAGTGTATATCAAATAGTATATTCAAGATGGTTGAGAGTTAGGTATCTAATGCTGCTTGGGTAAGTTGCTAGATTAGCAGTGATCTTAACAGCCTGTCAGCAAAGTTAATGAATGTAAGGTGCAAACAAGTAAGACCTATAATTAGTTGAAGCATAAAATATAACATCAGTCACAATTACAAGCTGTGAGCAGAGAGCATAGTGAAGAACAGAAGTCAAGCAAAATAAAGAAGCATCTAGAGTGTCATGGAATAAAGCATGTGATGAGCTTGAACTGTCTTGGCACTAACATTGAGCTACTTAGTTCCATAGGTATCTTTGTTGTTTTTTTCTATTCTACCACTATCTACTTATACACTAAGTTATTATACTATAGAATTACTTGAGATTGTTACTATATGTTAGTGCTCCACTACCATACTTAATAATTATTTAAATTGTTAATCCATCATTTCCAAAATTTATAGTTACTAAGTTTCAAAAATAACAGCACTACTTACTGCCTGCTTAGCACCCTCCAAGAATATATTGTTCATGCTTTTGTGACTTCTTCTAATCATTCTTCTTCTTCCTTCAACCCATATATTCCTTGCCATCCCATTGATTGCTGCTGCTTTATTATACTGTGCATAGCAAAGTATGTTATTGGCCTGCTAATATTGCTTCTCATCTTTTTCTGTTCAATTCACAGGAACAAAGTTCTTCCTTCTTAAACCAGTTGTTGTTTCATGGTACTAGAAGTTGCCTGGCTTTGATAAATCACACACCATGGAAAGTGGTCCAAAAAGGTGGTGCTAAAGGCTCTGCACTTGTTACAATGTCCCACTTCTCAATCTCTTTGCCCTTTGTATTTGGATTAGATTAGTGCCAATCATTACTCATTGATTTTCTTTCTCTGCACTAGCTTCAGGCTTGTAAGAGTTTCTAGTTGCTTATATTTTCACAAATCCTGGTTGACTAAGCATGTCAAGATTAGATGTGATTGCTTAACTCCCATTGTTTTATCCTATAACAACAGTAAACTCATTAGCCATTTAAGGATAATAGGTAGTGATGAATTGAAATGTCAGAGAATGAAGGTAGAAGTGAACACCTTTTTCAGGAATTTGAAAATGCTTTGGCAGTTGGAGTCTCTGTTTCAGAGGTAGTCTTTCTGAATCAGACAGTTGAGGTATTTAGTGATATCAGAGTAATTGCCAATGAATCTCCTGTAAAAGTTAGCAAAACCTAAGAAGGATTGTACTTTCTTGACATTCTAGAGTTTTAGCCAGGAGGTGATTGCATCAACTTTTACTGGGTCCATTTGAACTCCATTGGGGGACACAATGATACCTAGATATTTAACTTTAGTAGTGTGGCACACTTTTTAGATTTTGCATATAGGTCAAACTTCTAGAGTTAATTCAGAATGCATCAGATGTGTTCTTGATGCTCCATGAGCAAATCAGAGAAGATCAGAATATTATCTAACTATACAGTGACAAATACATTGTTCATGCCATAGTATCATGGAAGATGTTGTTTATGAAGTATTGAAATATAGTAGGGAAGTTAGTTATTCTAAAAGACATAACAAAATACTCAAATAAATTATACTGTGTTCTAAGCACTATCTTCTATTTATGTCCTAGAGCTATCCAGACATTGTTATACTTAGATCAGAGATTAATCTTCATGTAAATCTTAGTGCTGCAGAGACAGTTAGTGAGGCTGCCAATAAGGAGGAGGAAGTAGCAGTTTTTCTTAGGACTTAATTCAATCCTTGGTAGTCAATGTAGAGTTGGAGAGAGCTGTTCTTTTTTTTAACAAAAAGAATTAGAGCACCTGTAAAAAATGCAGAGGGTCATATGAATTCTTTTCCAAGCATATCATCAAAGTATTTCCTTAGTGCTTGGAGTTCTACCTTAGATATATTATAGATCTTCCCAAAAGGTAGCATCTTACTATATGAAGAGGTAGTTCTTTGGCACTGCCTTTGAAGAAGATATTGACAAATTTGTGGTATTTGAAGAAGATGACCTCTTGCAAGATTTATTCTTCTGTTTTAGTTTTTGTTGCTACCTGTTTGGGTTGAAGGTGTTTCTTAAAAAGAGTTGATATAAAGTTGATAAGCCTCAGCTTCTAATTAAACAAGTTATATGAAGGGCATAGTGTTAATGAGGCAAATATATTTGGGGGCTCACTCTGTTGAGCAAAAACCTACTACTTAGGTCTTACTGAGAAGGAAAACTCACATGGAACAAGGAGTAAGCACTAAAGGTTAATGCTAGAAGAGCTAGGAAATAGTAGATAGGAAGAAAACTGAAATATAAAGAGAAGATTAGATAAGGAGAAACAGAAGTATATAGTAAGGGAAAAGAGGGGAAGAAGTACAGAGTCAAGATGAAGCAAGAGAAAATGGATAGAGAAGTAGCAGAAATCAGATGGATAAAGAAAAGAAAAAGATGAAGTTAAGAGAAAATAGAATAAAGTAGATGGACTTAATAATAAAGAGGAATAAAAGAGGTTTTGAGGAGAATGGAGGAGAGGAGAAGAAAATCAGAGTAAGTAAGAGGATCAAAGTTGAGTTAATTCAAGAAAGGCTTAAGCAGATTAAATAGGAAACTAAGAGAATTGAGGAGAGTAGAAAAGAGTTGAGGAAATGGAGACAAAGCAAGATAGGAATGGAAGGAGTCAAAAAAAAAAAACAAATGAGATTGATTCAGAGATGAGAGAGACAAGAAATAGAAAGGAGATAAAAATGAAGAGAAGCTAAATAAGAAATTGGACAATGTTTGCAATATCAAGACTACTATATCAACTATTGGGGCCTTTCTTAAGTATCTATTGGATGTCTCAGTCATTAGGAATAATTGTGCACCAGAGGTAATTGAGTAGCAGTGAGATTAGGCAGTAGATGATTGTGCAGGAGACAAGTCTTGTAGAATAATCATGTAAGCAGCTTTTAGAGTATCAGAAGTAATCTTATGGCAGTTTGGGAGTGCTATAGTTTGTGCAGAAATACATGTGTATTATGGCCTATTTGGAGGAATTTGGTAATCTTGATGATTGAATCAGTAATATTGGAGATTAGAAGAGGAAAAAGTAGTGTTTAGTGTGGCTCTACTCAGAAGAATGTGGTGGGGTTGTGACAAAATGTTGGGCTTGCTAGGCATTACATCTAATTGGGGCTTATCAGAGATGGAGGCAAGCTAAGGAACTTTAATCAAAGTTATAAGTAGCTGTTGTACTTGTTCCAGAGGATGTTGGGTGGAAAAATTGGGGGTGGAGTGAGTGATCACTTGAGCAGAGTTTTGGAAGTGATTATATTGGTCTTTATTATAGTAGCAGCTTTACCTCTCTCTTCTTGATCTCAAAAAAGAGGGATGAAATCATTTTGAGTCATCTATAATCATAATTAGTTGCTATTGAGCTCATTCTTGATAGTTAAGTTATGCTGTAATTTAAAGAATATTGCAGCAGCCAGTTATGCTTTCCTGGTATCAAACATCATACTCATTGCTTTTCAGTTGATGTTGGAGTTCATTATTTAGAGCCAGGGCAGTTCTAAAATACCAGAGGTAGTAAAGTGCAGCTAGATTAAATAAAGATCAACAGGCAAGCTTAATTCATTTGCAAGCATGAGTTTGTCTTTATGGTGCTATTAATAAGGTAATGCATCTATTAATATGTGTTTGTATAAGACAGTTACCAAAAAGAAAAAGAAATGTATGCAATTCAATAAAACTCTTCAATACTTATGTAGTTGCTACAATATGCTAAGTGTAACAGAACTCTAGCAAATAAGATAATATGAAGTAGTTAGGCACTATAACTTGAAGAGAGTCTGGACAGTGATGTGAAATTAGGTTATTTAGATTAGTCTGAATAGAGGCAATCACAATTGAACCAGCTTTCACTAAGTTCTGGGATTAAATTACACTTTACAAAGTACTTTTATGAAATATATAGGTGAGTAATAGAGTTTATTAATTTTTCAGTCAATGCAACCTTAGTTACACCAAAAGAAGGTCCAAAAATTATATTAAACTATTAACCTGAAGTATACTATTGCCTTAGGCCTAAGATATCCACTTCCTGGGAATTCTGAGCATGGGCAATCAGTAACCTGCTGAATGTTACAGAATCTCCCTCTATTTATGTTATTTCCCCTCTCTGTAATGCATGACATTTTCTAGTTATTCTGAGTCATTTTCCAGTTATTGGGCCTTCATTTTCTGGTTCCAAGAAACTTCAGTATAAATTTTCCTGGCCAAAAAAGGATCATCCAATGTTTTTAGTGCTCTGATTTTGTAAATCATTAATATCTCCCTCAATTCTTTTTCAAAAGCCTCTAAACCTTTCCCATCAAGTGCAAGTCAATTAGACCCTTCTGGCAATACCAAACATAATAGAGTTTAGTGGTCTTCCTGTTAAGATATATGCATTTTTCCAAAGCCTGCTCAATTTTCCTCAACAATTAAATTTAGCTTTTCCCATCAAATTGCTGATCCCTCTATCAGTTCACCACAGAACACCTTTGAATAACTTTTATTATATGTGGATTGATTAGGCAATCAAAACAATACTCAATATATAGGGGTTTACATGTATTCCTACTAAGATATGCCCATTTTATTGTCAAGATGTGATGCTAAATTGATGCCCTTGCACAGTGACAACCCCATTTAGCAGTAGATTATCTTATCAGTTGATGCAATCATATCTCTGATAATTTCATCAGATCCCATCAGATCTGTGGTGATTGCCTTAATTTATTATTAGTGCACCAACCAACAGCTCTGTTAAAAATGCTCAATATTTACATAAGATAAATTACCTAATCTCCAGAATCTGAGCATAGTTATATGATTATAGTCACATGATAAAATTGGGTGTGCATTGGATCAAAATACTAATAAGCTGATTTCTCAGCATCTAGGCCACTAATAAGGCTAATCTAATCTGGGCTGGAGAGGGAATTTTAAGGTGGTTCTAGCTATGTCATTTGCCTACAGTTTTCAGCAGAAGTCTGTTTTTTCAAACTTTTTAATGATTAATAGCTTTATTATATCTCACAGTTTAAGACTAATGTATCAACAAGTTTCTAATAGACTTCTTAGTTTAATATAGTGATGTCAGTAATAGCAGGCTGATGATAGTAGATGTAGTGCAGCTATTAGTAGCTGAATCAATGGTGGTGATTAGGCTCAGCACATGTAGATGTCTTATCCCATTTTAGTATTATCAAACAGTGATGCATGTTGAATGATATATCAGAGATAGTGGAGAGTTAGTTATCTAGTGCTGCCTGAATAAGTTACTAGGTTTTTGGTGATCCTAATGGCTCATTGGTGAAGTTGTTAAATATAAATCAAAAGATGATGAAACTCATAATTGTTTTTATAAGTGTAATTAAGAATCAAAGCATAAAAATGCAATGTCAGCCACAACTATGAGCTGTGGGAGAAAAGCACTGAGATAAACAGAAGTCAAGCAAAATAAAGGAGTGCTGTATAGAGTATGAACTGAAGCTTCTGCTGCTTTATTGCTAGTATTAAGCTTGCAGTTCTATATATAGCTGAATTGTTTTTTCCTTGCATGCCTACTTCTATCTACTTATATGCTAATTTGAAATAACTACCATATGCTAGTGCTCCACTACTATACTTGACAACCATTCAAATTGTTAGTCCATCATTTCCCAAAATGTGGTTACTAAGTTCTAAGAATAGTGGCACCACTTACTATTCTCTTTGTGCTCTCCAAGAATATACTTATCATACTTTCCTGATCTCTTCTGATTATTCTTCTCTTCTTTCCTCAACCTATATATCTCACTCTATCTGATTAATTGCTTTTACTTTGTCATGCTACACATGTTAAAGTATGTTACTGATCTGCTGCTATCATTTCCCATCTTTTTCTATTTAGTTTGTGGAAATAAAGTTTTTCTTTCCCAAACTGGTTGCCATTTCATAGTGCTAGAAGCTGCTAGCTCTCAGTAGGTTACATACCACAAAGAGTAGTCTGAAAAGATAGTGCTAATGATTTCATGCATATCACAATGTTTTGCTTCTCTTCTCTTTATTCTTTATATTTAGATTAGCTCAGCATCAATTAATAATCATCAATTTTCTTTTTCTACACCAATATTAGGATTATAAAGGCTTCTAGTCACTTGGATTTCTACAAATCCTGCTTGAGTCAGCACACTAAGATTAGATGTGATAGCTAAACTCTTATTGTTATATCCCTTGTCAATAGCAAACTCATCACCATATGATGAGAGAGGAGGTAGGTTGACTATTGATGAGTTAGATTTTAGTGAGCTTATCCAGGTCTTTGCCTGGCAGCACTAGATCATGACTGACAAATGTTCTGGTGGTGCCACTGTTGATGAGAGTGGGGTGAGTCTCACCAGTAGACTAAAAAGTAATGTCAACAATCAATAATCTAGTGGAGTTAGAGTGCAACCTTCTAATAGTTATTAGAGCTCTTTTAAAGCTATTGGGGATTGTCTTAGAATTAAGAACATGAAAGTCAACCAAGGATAGTAAAGGGAAGGGATTTCAACTGAGAGTCATTTTCAAATGGTGCCAGTCAATTCTTAGTTTGACATTGTGGAGCCAGAAAAATCCTAAAATGAGGGGGAGACTTCTTTGCAGCTTTGTTATCAATATCTGAAGCTTCCTGCAAGTTTTATCCTCAAAAGTTAATGAAACATAGGAATAGTGAATGATTTTCCCTATAGAGGAGGCCTTGCCATCAAAGAGGGAGAGCTGGATGGGATTTAGAAGTCATACAAAGAGAAGTCCTGCATCTAGAGCCCAGGCCTTGTTGATAAAGTTGTTAGTAGCACCACTATCAACAAGTATCAAAATTAGATTGAGGATTGGAAGTAGGGAGGTGTGGAGAAGAAAGAGCTGAGAAGCTTGGGAGGAGAGATATACTATGCAGGTGTCTGGGGCAAGTACCAAGGCACATAAATAAGTGTCCAGTGCAAAGACTTTAAGATTAATGTTGCAATTCAGCACATCTTTAAGATCCATTAAATTGCTGTCTTGTTTTCTGTGTATTGGAACTCAAATTTGTTGCCATCAATAATTCAGATGGTGTGGCCCAAAGCACTCCATTTAGGGCAGTGTTGTACAAAATTATCAGGTTTTCCATACAAGAGATACACACCTTTATTCCTATAGAGCTTCTTTATTTTCTTTGAAACTGCAACTCATGGATAGCTAGCATTATATTCTGCTTGCAGGAATTTGTCATTGTTGGAGTCATTGAAGCAGTCATTAATATCTAGTGATGGGGACTATGCACTTTGAGCATTGAGACTATACTTAGTTAAGCAGTGATATAATTGACTAATTCAAGGTCTAAGTTGAACTAGTGTCAAATATGGTTCCTCAAGTTTGGGAAAGACTATTTAGAAATAGTACACTTTGGTTTTTCTGAGATAGAAGTAAATAATATATTTGTGACTAGTTTCTCTTGTCAATGCTATATATCAATTTACAATTAATCTCTGGAGTTTTTTGAAGTATATGTGGTTGTATGAGGTGTACAAAGAGGATATCTGAGGAAGACTCTTTAGTTGATATAAGCATCCAGTGACACTTAGTGTATAGAACTCTGTTTATGAAGTCTTGGCATATAGCAAGAAAAGAAAGCCCTTGGCAGACACTCCTTAGTACAATGGTGTAATATCACATAGAAGTTTTGAGTACATACAACTGCTACAAGAATATTTCCTGGCACACACCAATCACAACTCTGTATAAAGTAATGATAAGAGTGGAGTAGTCAAAACTTGGATTGTTCATATGCTACTCATCTATTTTTATACCTACATGGATAGTATGTGAATATTACTATAAGCCTGATAAAGTACAGTGTGCTATGCCAGTAAGTCTAGAACATTGAACAAATGTTCAAGAGGTTTTTTAATTGACACATGAACTATTATTAGGCTATTTCAGTGTAGTTCTTGAGCTACAGTTTCTCTTTCTCTTAGAAGTTTTGCATATTTTTCAAGACAGCAATCTAGCCATCTGTATAATGTCATTTCTTGTATAAACAAGACAGGAAAACTCCAGACTTTGGGAGTCAAAAAGGCAAACTCTGGCTTATGTAAGTGGCCTGTATGCAGTATTAAGAAGCCACACTTGTCTGAATGATAGCTAAAGAACTAGAGCACCTCAAAGGCTGAAAGTAATACTAGTAGATAGTGTTGAAAGAACAGAAGCAGTAAGTAAAAGAATGACAGAGAAAATAAAGAAATGAATGAAAAGAGAATGAAGGAAGACAGAGTAAAAGAAGAAAAAGATGAAGAATCCCCTGACAGTTTGTGTATTTGGAAGGGTTTCTGTTAGTTGACATATTGGGTAAGGATTGTGATTGTAATTACCTTTTGATCTTATTCCAAGGAATATTTGGGAGAAAGGAAAAAGGAGTCTTATTCTTGCTATAGTTGACAATTTTGTGGCAAAGATCAGATATTGTAGAGAAGGGGGGAATCTTACTGTTGTTGCTGTCATTAGAGATGATCTTGAGGGGAGAGTTGGAATTTGTGGAGGAGGGGGAATCTTGAATTAGTTGCCATTGTTAGAAATATTCTTGAAGAGAGAGTCAAAATTCATGAAGGAAAGGGAATTCTTGCTAGTCTTGCTGAAAATAGTTCTATAAGCACCATTTTCCCTCCTAATGTCCTTATTGAGTGCACTTCAATGGTGGAGTTGTATCTGGACCTCAGGGAGATGCTTGCCAGAAGTCAAGCTTCTCCTATATTTAATATTATCATTATAGTATTGTAGTTTATGTCTGAGTTAACTCCTTTGAGCCAGAGAAGTCCTAGGACAATGAGTGTAAACTTATATAACTGGGGTGACTATGAGGTCCACCAAAAAAGTGAGACATTTTAAGAGTGTGATAACATTGGACACTGTCAGAGAACCAGTTTCCAGACCATGTCTAACCATATTCTGATCTTAGTCCAACAATATGTCTACTTCTAGCAGATCTGACCAGCCACTTGGCCCATCCTTTTCTCTTCCATCTCTTAGTAGTTAGTCTTAATGAGTCATATGCCTAAACCTTACTTAGCATCAATTATTGTTAATCATACTCCATTATATACTGAGGCCCAATTAGTAAATGGTATTAGTAATAACACAGCCACTAATGTAATATATATAAGCAGCCTGTGAATAGAATATCCCCAGGCTGAACAATAGCAGTATTCTTCTGGCTTATTCACTGAACTGACTGTAAGCTTCTCTAGTGACATCTGATCCTCTGTTAGCCTTGCTTATTCCTTGCATAACTCTTGCCTGTCCTCACACTTACTCAATTCCTGTTCATCACTCACACCATTGGCTCTGTGGAAGAAGTTCTACAGATGTCAAGTGTTCCCCTTACAGGTTGTTCAGCCTCTTATACTATCCTCCCTCTTAGCTCACAGTATCCAATCTATTCCCTGTCATGTCTTCTGACTCTTGGTCTCCTTCTACCCTCATAACTCATACACAGTGGCCCCTTCTGCTCTCCCTTCTGACCTGGCCTTTGGTATGCCTCCTGTTCCCAGGATAGGCCCTGCTGTAATGCTTCACTGGACTGCTAACTGGTTTTTTCTAATGCAGCAGATGCAGCTAACATTTGCTGCCCTTAAATGCAGACTAGCTGCTCTGAAGAGTGGACATACTATTGCTGCTGCCACCCAAACTGCTCCCAATCATAGTAATACCCAGTTGCTCATTGTTCTGCTCCTCTTGGCTGCCCTAAGCCCTCTGAGTCCACTTAAACTCCTACCATGCCTTCTTCTTGCATTCTTCAATAGGCAGCATGCTCTACTTCTAATACTTTCCTGGCCATCCTCCTTGCTCAGAATTTCCCTTTTATTGATGGTAAAGTTCCTTGTTTTGAATGTTCCCTTGAGCTCCCCAACTCTCTTATTGCACTTATTGTTGAACATCAGGCATGGGACCTTAAACAAGCCTATGACCTGTCTGACTCTCAGCTAACCATCTTTTTGGTTGATTTGGCTGGGGGTGAAGGCCAACATTTTGTCATTATCTGGGGCACTGACCAGCAAATTGGTGAAGCCCTTGTAGTCTTTGAAAAGCACATTGCTAAGAAGTATGTGTATGCACTGTAGAAGCAGCAATTTGGCAATATTGCACTAGCAGTTGCTATGCTGGTCTCATTTAGAAAACCTGCATTGTCCACTCTACCCAGTCTACACTGCCTCCTCCTTCTAGGGCTCCTGTGTGTGACTCTACCCCAGACTTTTCTAATCCTTCTGATTGAGATACTCCACCTTCTATACTTACTCTGGTGGTATTTGGTATTTTCACTATCTGCTAGCTTGCTTATAGCCCTCTCTACTCTGGCTCCAGCTCTGTTATGCCCAATGGATATTGACTATGCTTTTAGGCATTATACTCAAGGCACTTCTGAGGCACATCTGCATAGCACTAATACTGCTCAATGCTCATACACAACCTGGGGAAGATGAACACTGTTTATCAAGGCAATGAACCTAGAGGAGGGGCTGATGTCAGGGGACTGGTTTCTGAACTATGTCTAACTCTATTCTGAGCTTAGTCCAATGATATCCCTACTCCTAGCAGATCTGATCAGCTGCTTGGCCCACTCTTTCTCCTTCCATTTTTTAGTAGTCAGCCTTGATGAGTTACATGCCCAAGCCTTACTCAGCATTGATTATTGTTAGTCATACTTCATTACATACTCCATTACATACTGGATCCCAATTAGTAAACAGTATTAGTATTAACACAGCTACTGATGTAGTATATATAGGCAGCCTGTGAATAAAATATCTACAGGCTGAATAATAGCAGTGTTCTTCTGGCTTATTTACAGAATGGACTATAAGCTTCTCTAGTGATGTCCAACCCTTTATTAGCCTTACTTGTCTCTTGCCTGACTCTTGCCTGCCCTCATGCTTGCTTGACTCCTGCTTATCACTTGCACCATTGGCTCTGTAAAAGGAGTTCCACAGATGTCAAGTGTTCTCCTTACAGACACATGTCATGTAATAAGTTTGCAGTTTGTAAATTGTCTGTCAAAGAGTTGCAGCTCAATGTGATCATCCAAGGACTTTTCCAAGAAACTCAACTTTGCTCCTGTGGACACTCCAGTTGCCCCACTGAGCCTACAAATCTAGTATTAACAAATAACAGTTATGTGAAGAAGGAGAATTTGAACATGGCTATTAGCATGGCAGTGCCAAGTGCAACAATAAAGACAATGATTTTGACAAGTTTAGCAGCACCTCAAATGCATACAAGCCTCTGTCATTTTTGTGGAGAGGCAGGATGCACAATGATGTGGAGACAGTGCAACATACTCAAACAGCACATTTGCCAAGGCAAGGCATGACAAAACAATGATGGCTGAATTACTCTTGGCACTGACACAGATTCCAAACTATAGAGACTTACATATGTACCAGGCCAAGATTGATGAATAGCACTGAAGAAATCCCAGACAACAGATGACAGGTATGCTGCTTCCTTGAATGCTAACCCTGATGCTTTGCAGGCAATGCAGGAAGTACTGCAGCAAGAAGTAGCAACAGAAAGAACAATGCTTTTGCAGAAAGAGAGGGTAGAAACATTGGAGAAGGAGCTCCAAATGTTATGGAACCAGGTCTACAATGGGGTAGAGATTTACCAATGAAAACAGACACCAAAGAGCTACAAATTAGCAAATGCAGCTGGACCTGCAACTATCAAACCACAAGCAAATGAAAAAAAATATGATGATTACATAAATGCAGTAGGTCCATGTCTTCAACACAGTACTCCTCTGTTATAGTGTAGGATGCTGTATCAGGCCAGAAGGTTGCAGAGCTTTTCAAAGTACATACTGCTACAGTTGATTCTATTGCTTCAGGTTACTCTCAGAGTCTTAATAATTTATCAACAAATAGTTTTCTTTCTTTTCTCTTCATTTCTGTAGTTTTCTCAATCACCTTCAGCTGCAAATAATAAATTTGTTTTCTATTCTCATCAATAGGATCACTTCTTAACGTCATAGATATTACAGTATAGCAAGACAAGTCTATTAAGCAGGGAACATTCTATTGTACCAGTAAAGGATCACGAGAGCTCTCTGCAAGATCACCAACAGTAAGGTAACTAACTCCGTCTTCATCATCATGCCAAAGGACGAACAAGTACCATGCTTTGCATTATACTTACAATGAACAAAGCACTCCAGAATATAGCAGATGCTTCATCAACGACGGACCAACACCCATTTAGATGGATTCATACCTAAGAATAATCTAACTCTATGTCCATGATACGAAGTAGGGAGGGACCTAAGGTAGACATAGATATAGACACCAACATGGCAATGAGGACACTATAAACAAAAGAAACGAAAAAGAAAATATGTCCAGATGTCGATACCAGTGCCGAAGGAGAGTAAGAACGGCGATTCCTATGGACAACGACGATATATACGCGTGAGCAAGGAATTGTGCCGATGATGATTTTTTATCAAGATGTAATGTCGACGATACCAATAGGTGGTTCATTGATGATCACTGTACCTGTATGATACAATGCAAGTGCACATGCACGGACAAGATGAAATAATACCAATGCATTGGTCCTTTAGAGTATTGTGACGAAATGAACATGCGTGAGCGTGCATCGAGCAGCGCTCGCGGTGCGGGGTGATGCAGGGGGTATATGTGTAGTATGGATGTTCCGTGAAAAGTCTAAGATTAACAACCCGTGAACGAGAGGCCAAGCAAGTCAGAAGAGGTGAGAGGAATGACGATGCAAGAAAGGAAGGCGTATCGCGGACAATGACGAATGAAAGCATGAATGCAATTGGCGCACACAAGCAGTCCACCAACCAAAGGACCTGACCTCCGTCCTTTTCATACCAGCCACTCAGTGCGCAAACCCAACCTGCATCTCTACCTCATCTTTCTTCCGCGTACTACCATGTCCATGCTGCGACCTCGACGTATAAATCGGCGTCTCGCTAAATGGTGACGGAGTCTGGTCACGATATTGCGCAAATGGCTCATTCGGACTTGGTGGGCGGCGGTAGGGATTGTTGTGGATGTTGTCGTTCGCCTGCTTTTCGTTCTGCTGTTCCATGGCGGCGGTAGCGGCAGAAGCATCACCAATGCCTGCACGGGTGCCCCATCCAGTCTGGAGATAAATACATGGTTAGTTCATGATCGCGCGGAAGGACGTAGTGAGATACCTCGTGAAGCGTGCAGAGGGCATACAGTTTCATGACGGCAAAATAATAGCCAAAGGCTATAAATGCCGGGACGTAAATAATATCTTGGGGACGATACCAGAGATGGGGTAGAAGTTTCGCTGTCCGTGTTGCAGACAACCAGACCATCCATGATAGAAGGATATTCCTTAACGAGTAGTGTTGAAAAATCGTTGATAAGATCTGATAAGATAGAGCTCACCACCAGGGCAAATGATATCCTCCTGCGTCCACGGGCAACGTACTTTTGTAGAGAAGGACCATGACCAAACACGGCCCAACGAGTAAGGTCAAAGGGTTATAAAGTTTGTCGACCTGTACATAATTGGATCAGTCCAAATCACCCAAACCACATATCGGAAATCATGACATACCATAGTATACGCCACATATGGATGACTTTTCCAGATATGTCTCTCCATAAAAAGACTCCTTAAATCCGAGCGCCACGTGTTTCGTGTCCATCTCAGTACCTGCTTCAGGAACCGCCAATTCGGCTTCATCGTACTTAACAGCTCCGCCTCCTTGCACACCTGCACATACGTATTCCACCCGTGGCTCACCATCCATCTCGTCAGAAACTTGTCGTCCCCCGAGTTCAGCTGGTATTTTCCGAGCCAGTAGTCGTGCGTGAACCCGTGTATGAATTCAGGGTCCTTAAGAATGACTGTGCGGTAAGCCGCAGTCCGGCCGGAGAGACAGGGAATACCGCCGTCAATGTGCGTGGAGGAGGCAATCTCGATGTTGCGGATCGTAAGACGAAAAGCAGCAAGCACCTCCCAGACCGTCATGTGTTTGCCGACAGACTTCACGCGCTGACTTGTTCCAACACCGCCGACCTTTTGATCTTCAAAGCACGCGAGCATGTAGGGCAACATCGTGGGCGGCCAGATGGCGTCGTCGTCAGCAAACACGATGATGTCCGTCGTAGTGTTCTTGATGCCATGAGTCATTTGCAGCCGTTTGTTGGCGAATGGAACGGTTAGTACGCGGATACGTTCGGGGTCAACAGCATTGGCAAGCTCTTGAAGCGGGCCAAGCATCTTCTCTTCCGTAATAATAAGGATCTCCTTGGGTTTGCCGACGAGCCAGCTGTGGGCTGCCTCCTTGAACTCCTCGCCAGCATCGATTGTTGGCACAATAATAGTCACATCTTCGGAAGCGATGTAGGTCGGATTTTCGGGCAATGGGACTGGGCGGTATGTAAAGAACGCGGCTAGGCGTATCATGTACCATAAGTACCGGAAGAAACTGAAGATAGGCCAGCGCCATTATTGACTAAACAGATGTGTCGCAACGACACGAACTCACCCAATCACACCGAATGGAACGACTAGAAAAAATAGTCAGAACTGATAAACAACCATAGTAGCTGACAGACATATTGGGAAGGCATCAGAGGTTAGGTATAGCATTTGGGTAGGCTATCCAGACGGGTAAGGAGCGAATGCGACGCCAGAGACGAAAGCGTTTGCAGTGAACTCGCCGAGCGAGTTCACGACCAAGGTGGGAGAAGAGTTTCAATTGTCAATCTTCCAATGTCCGTTTGTCGTCCACAAGCGGAGTTTGAAAATGTTCCTTTCTTTTCGATCTTGTCTCTAATTTTGTACTCCCCGGGCCCGCATGTCCATACCTCTTTGCATCATTCTTAGTTCACATCCATTCAACTCTACTGCTAAAACAGGATCTTTCCATCCCATGTGCTGCCTTGTCTGTGCGAATTCAAACTTCGGCCTCGTGTGATGGCTGTCGTACACCGCACTACACCGAATTGATGCCAGCTGATGGCCCCCGTTCTATCCCTACAGTAACGATCTGCAAGAACACCTTTGGACCAAAATAGTTAGCCAGCGTAGATTTTGATGCCTCCTTCCGGATTTTAGAATAGGTGTTTCTTCTATAAATATCTCCGCAGTCCGTAGTCTCTATTTTCTCGTCTGGATAAAAAGGGTGTAGAATCTAGCCTTCCTCAGTAAGCAACGCGTTTGACATTGTGTCACTTGTGGTTCTGTCTCGTCGACGGTCATTCTAGACCGGAACTCCGTTTGTCACGCATGGGGATATCTACGGCTGTCACCCGTGCCTGGTCGGTTTCACCTTCAGACAACTTGTCCTCGCTTGTGCAGCTGCGGACCGCCCGTACTATAAACTCGCGCCACCGTCTTTTTCTTCTCGGCTCCTGGGCCCCTGATGGAGTGGTTCAAAAGCAATCTGCGATCCCAATCATGATACTGACAGTAACAAAACCTGACAAGAACTTTTATGATAATCCAGCTATCACCCACACGACCGGCCACCAGCGCAATTGAATGATTTGCGAGTTCAACTGATCACCTGAAACCAAGGCGGCCAACAGCTCATTTAAACTCATGCTCGGTCGGCCCATTTGAATTGTGCTGGCCCATAATTTATTTGTCCTGGTGTCATCACTCAATTTGACATAGTAAATTCTTCCACTCCATGTACTCGTACTACTGTTTTATGGAAGAGAAAGGTAATTGGAGGACAGGCGAAATTGATGAATCCCAAAAGCTACCAATCCTCTTTCGGCCTCGCATGCACACAGACACCCTCACCAAAAATACATCCAAAGCCGACATTTATATTTATTCATTCACCACACTAAACCATCCCTCTATCCTACTCTTACACCACCCCTAGTCCAAGAACTAGTAAGTGAGTCCGCGAAACTTCACAACCTTTTCTTAGCAGTGGAAAAAAAGCAAATAAAAAAACTTCATCAAATAAAGCTAATGTGTCCTTTCCCTTGGCAGCGGCCGACTATGCAAGTTCTCAAGCGACTCCGTCGCATCGGGCCGAAGATTGACATTATACCCACCCGCACGCACCGGCCCGGGATAAAAACGACGACTATCATCCGGTGGCAAAATAAGGCTTTCCGACGAGAGCGTGCGCGCATGCAGCGTCGGGCGGGGCGGGGACAGCGCGGGAGGCACCGCATTGTCTCCAGGGGCAGAGAGGGAACGCGCCTCGGGGCTCTGTGGGTGCTGCGGCGTGAGAGGCCGGGGCGGCGGGCGGGGAGGCGACATCAGGATGGATTCCCCCGAGGGAACCGCGGGCCCGAAGCGGCTGGCTTCGTCGTCGATGGAGGGTCGGCGCGCGCTGTGCGAGGAGGGGAGACGCGCGCCCATGGGCCGCCGTGGGACCTGATTGTGGTTTGGATGGTCGTTTCCTTCGGCCGAGGGCCGGCGCTGGACGTTGTATGGTTTGGAGGGCGCGAGTTGGGGTGGGGCCGCGATTGCACCAGCAGGCGGCGGTAATCCCGGTTGCGAGGGTGTCACTGTACGCAGCGGGATGGTGAGGTTGGGAGATTTGGGCGAAGGTTGCGTAAGGGTGGGCACAGTCTGAGTAGTCAATGGCGCAAATCGTTGTGTACCACCTTGTGAAGGAGATACCGATCGCGGTGGGTTAGGAGGCTGAGGGACCACTTTGGTTTGAGGCAGGTCATTCTTACTGAATAGTGTTTTGTTATACGAGGACTGATACACAGAAGGCTCGGCTTGGTGATGTAGTGGCGAAGGACGGCGAGTAAATGAGCTGGGAGGTACTGGAGCAGGTCGCTGAGGCGCCGGTGGGATGTCGAAGGGACGTCGTATTTGCTGACGAGACGTCAATGGAAGGCGAGGGGAAAACAAAATGCATTGCTCACCGTTGTGAGGGGTATCATTTGCGTTAGATCTCCGTGCGAGCGTGAAGACTCCGTCGGCGTAGGTGGGATTATTTTGAAATGATGCGAATTTGAACTATGGCTATTAGTCGAGATAGTGAAGGTATTACGGTTCGAAATGAGGAAGACCTCGTTCTCCGCACGCTCCGAATCCGGGATGAGGGATGACTCTTCATCCTCTTCATTGACGGAATGATAAAAACTTGCAACTTCTTGTTCATCGCCGTCCTCAGGGATACCTGGCATCCCGCCCTCAACAGTACTTTGCTGTGAGATCATCGCACTGGAGCCACTTTCCTCCGTGGAACCAGAAGGGTCGACGCGAAAGCGACGGTTAGGTTTCGAGGGTCGGATATGCACAGGATGAGATCCCCAAGGAAGGGGAACTATATCTGGGATGCGACGAAACTGTTGCATGACATGCGTGTTCCCCCAGACATTTCTGAACGGAAATTGATACTCAGGCTGTCTAGGATTCAAGTGCCCCATGGAACTCCAAGAGTGAAAACCAATAAAACCCGGCTCTTGGTTGACCATTACGAACTCATTTGTGTTTGCCGAATTTTCCGACTGTTGGTCGATTTCGAAGAACTGGTCGCGGGTCATAGGGTGCACCTTCGGGATCCTGTGGAAAAAGCGTCGACGCAAGAAGCCACCGAAAGTATCTCCAGCTCGACGCTTTTTAATCCAGTATATATATCCTAGTATTACTCCAAGTGCAGCCAATCCGAGCACGACCGCAATCGGGACGACAATCGGGATGATGTTTGCAGTGTCCGATGCCCGTGCGACTGTGGAGTCCTCAGATGTCAAAGAGACAACGGTCAATGTAGAAAGTAGTCACCTAGAAGGGCGGATTCTTTGAATGTCGAAATACCGACTGCAGGGTCTGCCGAAGATGGTAATGCAGCCCTGCTTGCCCTACGACTAGGATACTCTTCCGACATGTCCAAAGAGTGATTTCTACATGTTTTCTCCCACTCTCCATAATCAAGACGCATCCCTCCTGTCGTCAGCAGACAAGCGTTCCAAAGATCGAAAAAGACGCGATTGCTAGAATGAGAAAATTGTGAGCCCAGCTCTAGTGCTTAGTTAAATGCTGCACCGCACCAAGTACACTCTGACGGACTCAAGGCGAAAATCTCTAAACCTGTATTGTTATCTTCAGCTCATTAGGAAGCGACCACGGAAGCACCCAATCCACATACGCGCCGGAGTTGAACATGGCTCCTGCGCCCTTTTACATAAGGTACAGGGGGTCTGTCTATCATGAATTTCAGACTAATCACAGTGATGAGCACAACGCATCATGACAAGGAGAATTCTTTAACCTCGTTGTCGGAGATGTCTTCGCGTTTGACAGACTGGTGCAGGGAATCGTGGGAACTTGAGCAATCCCTTTGGCTGACGCCGATAACTTCACCCACAATCATCAAGTAGAGGTAAAGGGTGAGTGTGTTAAACGTTTGAGCGCAGCGAGGCTGGAACTCCTCGAGTGACTTCTGTGTGGAAACTCCTAGGCCGTGGGTAGAGCATCTACCTCTGCCGTGTCTGCCCACCTGTTGCCGATGATGTCGCCCCTTCTGACATATATGAACCCCCAAGATGAATCTGGTCATGCATCCCCCTCCTCTCGTGACCGCTTCAGATAATTCCGGGCGCTGGGTTATTGAGTACTATACAAAGAACTGTGATACATTTTGAATTACAGTGTGTGCTCAGAAACGTAAGTATGTGCTGAAGCAATTGAGATTATTTTTGTCTCGGCAGTCGTGTAGAAGGAATCTCATGTTAATGCTTGGGATTCCATTTTCTTAACAAATCATCGAATCAGATGCGCGCTAACGTCCGATAGTGTTCTGATCGTGCGACATTCCCCGGTAACTTGATAAAATTGAGAAGAATTCTCAGGCCGCACCACATGGACGTGCGATGGCAAGGAATATATTGGGGTATGAAGTTCACACAAGCTCCGCAAAAACAAGAAGACTATTTCTAGAAATAAAGATCAAAAGATGATGAACATACGTTTGTATCAACTGCGGAGGTTTTCCTATAAATGCTCGCTCGCTACAATGGACAAACCCAGACAGTATAATGTAGTGGCACAGCAACGCTGTCAGTGATAACGGCTCAAAAGTCGTTTGCAGCGCAGAGTCGACGCAAAAAGCAGATTGCGCGTGAGTCGCACGGGAAGAATGAACGTGGTTACACGCGTCGGTTCATGGTGTGGCTGATGTTTTGTATATCCGACTGATCAGGCTCTTTCCATCATCATCAGATTTTCTTCAGCACGCTCTATATATTTACTCGCGCAGCCTCAGAGGTACTTGTCAGTTTCATTTCCTGAAGAATTGCTTAGGGCGATAATCAAAGAGCAGGCTTTCAAACAGCAAAGGCATTAATTAATAAACGCGTTACGTTCCCTGATTTCCCCTCCTCAAAATCTATACAGCTATTTCCGCACGACTGCTGCCATGTTCCATCACGTGAGGACCGCATATCTATCGATCTGATTGCGCGACAGCACACGTTGAAGATGGTGCTGTAGGTCTCTTGATCGACCGACGTATATATACTACCCAGGATCGCAGTCACTTCAAAGTCTTATTCTCACCAGCATGTCTATTTCGCCTCCAACGGAACCGCCACTTTTACTGAATCATGAGAGTATTTTTGCTGTACCAGAGGCAGTCTTGAAAGGGACGATGATGACCAAGGTCTCTGAGAAGAAGCAGAAACGTATCTTGTTCCAGCTTGATCCTGATGTGGGGTGTATTCGATACAAGTCGCGAAAAACAGGTCCTGGTCAGTTTCCATCTTCACATTCAGAGGAAGTAATTTGAGCCCAGACAGTTGCACTTGAGACGATCAAAGAAATTCGCTCGGGTTCTGCTGCACTCTACTATCGGGAACACTTCAAGTTGCCTGAAGGAACAGAAAAGCGTTGGATCACGATCATATACATACTCGATGGCGCATACAAATCGCTGCACATGATTGCAGATACTAATGAGATCTTCGTCATGTGGAATGCGGCTATCCGAAAACTCGTTGCTATTCGTCAGGGGCTCATGATAGGGCTGGGGAATGTCGATGTCCGAGAGTCAATCTGGACGCGTCAGTATTGGAAAGGCGCAGATGGTGACGGCGATAGGAAGTTAAGTCTTGAAGAGGTAGAAAGATTGTGTTGGAGATTGAACGCGAGGTTCACGAGACCTGAGCTTGCAAAGATGTTCAACGTAAGCATCTCGAGATTATTTATGCCTCGTCGCCTTCTAATTACAAACCCAAAAAGGACGCTGATCCGGCCAGCAAGGGTTATCTGGACTACGATGGGTTCCAGTCGTTCGTGCGTACCCTTAAACGACGTCCTGAAATCGAACAGGTATACAAGGACCTCTGCGAAACGAATGGCAACAATTTCGACTTTCCGGCCTTCGAAAAGTTCATGAAGGACACACAACACGCAAGTTGTAATCGCGTTTGCTTGTGGGCTGGAGCTCATGCTTGTCTAATAGTCAAAGTTGACTCAAGATGAACTCAAAGCTCTTTTCGCAAAGTATTCTTGGACTGCGCCGACCAATTCAGCGGCTAAACTAACGGAGGGTACCTCACCGCCTCCAGATGCAACACCGCTTGCCCCCAAAGAACCAAATACTTCTCAATCTACGATTATGGATGCCTTACAGCCTCCCTTCCTGACTCTCGAGGGTTTCTCATCATTCCTTATGTCTCCTGAGAATGCGGCTTTCTCCGAGAAGAACCAAGAAGTGTGGCAAGACATGACGCGACCTGCGTCCGAGTACTTCATTTCTGCCTCGCATAATACATATCTTGTAGGACACCAACTGATTGGCGTCAGCACCATTGAGGGGTACATTCGCGCCCTTCTTCATAGCTGCCGGAGCGTCGAGCGTACGTCTTTTCACAGCATGCATATCATAATTCTGATGAAGAACCAAAGTTGACATATACGACGGCGATATTGAACCTGTCGTTTTTCATGGAAAAACGTTGACATCCAAGGTTTCTGTGCGCGATATTTGTAACGCTATCGCCAAATATGCCTTCGTGACCTCGCCTTACCCAGTTCTGATCTCGGCGGAAATTCATTGTTGTGTCAAGCAGCAAGATATACTTGTAACGATCATGACTGAAGCTTTTGGGGAGTCACTCGTCAGGGCACCGGTGGAAGGACGCCCCTTCATCAGCTGCCTTCCGAGTCCTGAGGATTTGAAAGGCAAGATTCTTTTGAAAGTGAGTGCCGTTCCATATCTGAAGTCCGATCTCTATGATGCTGACCGTCGGGGTCAGGCCAAGAACCTTTACGTCGTTGCTCAGCTCGAAGCACTCCGTACCAAGAGCCCGACGGCCGCTCCTCGGAAAGAAACTGACGTGCTCGAAGCCGACACATCTTCTGGTGACTCTGACGACGAAGAGGAGGGGAACGGCAAGAAACTCGGTGGAGAGATCAGGCATGGTATGCAGGAGCTTAAGGAGAAGTGGCGGCGCGTCCGAGGAACATCATCTGCCAGCCTCTCCAAGACGAAAAGGAAAGTTAAAATGTCGTTTAACCTCGCGTCGCTCCTCGTGTATACTGTCGGCGTCAAGTGTCAGGGCCTTGGAAAGGAGCACGGGTACGCCCCCGAACACATCTTCTCGCTGTCGGAGAGCAAGGTGAATAAGCTGCTCAAGACGGGAAACACGATGCGTGATTTAGTCCAGCATACCAAGGACCACATGGTTCGTATATATCCGAAGGGAACGAGGGTCAATTCCAGCAATTACCAACCGCATCGCTATTGGGCTGCAGGGGCGCAGATTGTTGCTCTCAATTGGCAGACATTTGGTGAGGATGCGAATTTTTTGTGCCGGTAACCAAATATTGAACTATGCCGTATACGATGAAGATCTAGGTTATACAATAAATCAAGCAATGTTCCAACGTAATGGACAAGCAGGCTTTGTCTTGAAGCCTGATGCACTCCGGGGTAACGATGAACTACTGTCGAAGTACTCGAAACACGTGCTCGAAATTACTGTGCGTACCCGTATCATCATATTTGGATTGCACTCACCAAGAGATCCAATTTAGATCATCTCAGCACATCAACTTCCTCGTCTTAAGGACAAGAGAGGGCAGGAGGTGGTTGAGAAGTCGATCGTTGATCCCCTAGTTCAAGTTACCTTACACATCCCCGACTGGACCCATCCTCCATTTGTACTGAAGACAGGCTCCGCAACGCAGTTATCATCAACGCCTGCCCCAATAGATCCTGCACCCCCTTCCTCGCGTATTGTCACGGAGCGTACTCGTGCAGTCAGGAACAATGGTTTTAATCCCATTTGGCGCGAGAAACTCACGCTGCCCTTTGATGTTGTTGGTGGTAA
The DNA here is from genome assembly GCA_003313675.1 of Termitomyces heimii. Taxonomy (NCBI): domain Eukaryota; kingdom Fungi; phylum Basidiomycota; class Agaricomycetes; order Agaricales; family Lyophyllaceae; genus Termitomyces; species Termitomyces heimii. Next base: position 30,855 of record QLON01003675.1, read on the forward strand.
GGATATGTTGGATCTCGTGTTTGCACAGATCTCTGTACTTGAGGATGACTATGATGAAGAGGATGATGAACCCATTGCAGTGTACTGTACTCCGCTGTCATGCCTTGAACGAGGTACGTGGCATGTTGCCATCTTTTTCTGAACTGACGAAATTGAATTCTTTAGGTTATCGACATCTTCCCCTACATGATTCTCAACTGTCACAATATTTGTTTTCAACACTTTTTGTACATGTACAAATCCTCGATAGGTAGATGGGTATTCAACGTCTGGTGCTCTGCATGTACCAAAGATTACGTTCGCTCAAAATCGTCAATTCGAGGCAGGAGATTCTTCGAGATTTTAGAATAGTGAAAGATGTTTAAAAAGCGTATTGACAATTCAATATTCACAAAATCTCGAAAAAAAGTCCAATGGTGCATTCCACCACTTAAATAGAAGTCAAGGATAAAAGGAAAATGGAAATGGACTTTGTACGGAGCCCCAAAACAGTGGAGGGCAGGCTATGTACATCGTATTTGCGGCTGAGGCTAACAAAAAACTAGCAAGTTATCTATGATACCTCATTTAACAAAAAACCATTTGCTCATGGATCCAAGCAGATCTTGTGAGTCCATGCCAGACACGAGTTCTGTTATATTGCTATTCCTGTAAGAGATCCTACCGTGTACATTAGGTGCAACATAGCGGAATGCAAGGATGCAAGTAGACCATGACTTATAGTAGAGTTAAATCAATCTAGATCTAGCACTTGTTAATGCTAAAGCTGCTTTGTCAAACAGTAATTTCTATGGCATAGAGATCCGTAATTGATAACAGTAGAATAGAGACTTTGTTGTGTTGAAGGTAGACTTACACGACAGTCCTGGTGACACGATATGTCACCCTTACACACACACACACACATATATATATATATATATATAGCCTCCTACAGATAGTACTCTCAGTCATTTATATAAGGGTGAGTGATCAACACATACTTCCAAATATATATTACTCACTGTTTGTATAGATTCATACTCACTTTGGATCTACTCATATCCCTGAAAGATAAGTCCTGATTTCTAACAGACATGTATTGTGTAACTATATAGTACTTGAGAAAAGCACAAAGCAAAAACAAAAAAAAACTATATGAGAATTTGATTCCAAGCAGTACCAAAAGCAGCAGCATCAAGATTAATAGTAACTTGAAAAGCTGAACACATGACTTTTCTGCATGGCTGCCATGAAAAAACATGCTGATCAAAAGAATGAGGAATCCAGAGAAGGCGTGACTTCTTTGAAGCCTGATCTATAGATAGCCAATTTGGCTTGTGCTGAAGCAGTGTAAATGACCTTGATGGTAACGATGTTTGTAATAGTGTTGTGCTGTCCTCTGAATTGGAAACATCATCTAATGAATGGACAACAGACAAGCATGAATTTGTGTACCCTTGGTCTGACACTGTATTCCAAACTCTGGTGGTTCTTGTTTTTGATTTTGGAATAATGTAGGTGTTATCTGGTAGGTGGAAAGGACAATTAATTGAACCTGTACCTTTTCTCAAAGACTCTCCACCATACTGGACTACATCCCACACCCAAATAGTACTATCTGCAGATCCTGAGGCAATGCATTTGCTATTATTTGAGTAGGCAACAGAACAGACTGCATTAATATGTCCTTTCAAAGGTTCCACAACCTCCTGGCCTGATGCTATGTTCCAGACTCTGATGGAACAATCTGAAGACCCTGAAACAATATGTTTTCCATCTGGTAAATAGACAACAGACCAAACTTGACCAGTGTGTCCTATAAAAGGCTTGCTAACTTGCTAGCCTGATGCTGCATCCCACACTATAATAGTACTATCCCAAGACACTGAGACAATATATGTATTATTTGGTGAGAAAGCAACAGAAAGAATTGAACCAGTGTGCCCTCTTAAAGGCTGCCCAACTTGTTGACCTAATGCTGCATTCCACACTATAATGGTATTATCCCAAGATCCTGAAACAATATGTGTCCCATTTGGTGAGTAAGCAACACAGCTAACTACATCTGTATGTCCTTTCCAAGGTTTCCCTACTTGCTGGCATAATGCTGCATCCCACACTATAATAGTATAATCCCAAGATCCTGATATAATATATGTGCCATCTGGTGAGTAAGCAACAGAGCTGACTATATCAGTATGTCCTTCAAGAGGCTGGCTAACTTGCTGTCTTAATGCTGCATCCCAAATTATAATAGTATGATCCCAAGACCCTGAAACAATATGTGTGCCATTTGGTGAGTAAGCAACAGAGCTGACTATTTTAGTATGCCCTTTGAAAGGTTCTCCTGCTAGCTGGCCTGATGCTGCATCCCACACTATAATAGTATTACTCTAAGATCCTGAGACAATATGTGCACCATTTGGTGAGTATGCAACAGAGCTGACTGTATCAGTATGCCCATTGTGAGGCTTTTCAACTTGTAAACATAGTGTTGTATCCCATATTCTAATAGTATTGTCTCAAGACCCTGAAACAATATGTGTGCCATGTGGTGAGTAAGCAACAGAGTTGACTGTATTTGTATGCCCTTTAAGAGGCTTTCCAACTTGTTGGCCTAATTCTGCACTCCACAATATAATAGTATTATCATAAGACCCTGATATGATATGTATTCCATCTCGTGAATAAGCAACACAAGTTACTGAATTTATATGTTTTCCAAATGGCTTTCCAACCTGCTGGCCTGATGCTGCATTCCATACTATAATAGTACAATCATGAGATTCTGAAACAATATGTGTACCATTTGGAGAGTAAGCAACAGCACTGACTATATTGGTATGTCCTCTAAATAGTTTTCCAACTTGCTGGCCTGATTCTGCATCCCACACTATAATAGTATGATCTCAAGACCCTGAAACAATACATGTACCATTTGGTGGATAAGCAATAGCACTAACAGCATTAGTATGCCCCTTAAGAGGTTCTCCAACTTGCTGGCTTAACAATACATCCCATCTTATAATAGTGTGATCTGAAGATCCTGAAGCAATATGTATGCCATTTTGTGAGTAAGTAACAGAGCTAATTGTATTGGTATGCCCTTTCAAAAGTTTTCCAACTTGCTGGCCTGATGCTGCATTCCACACTTTAATAGAATGATATGAAGACTCTGAGACAATATGTGTGGTATTTGATAAGTAAGCAACAGAAGTGATTGAATCAGTATATCTTGTTAGAATCTGCTCATTTGATGTCCATTCTCTAACAACATCACCACCTGATTCTGCAACTAATTGTGTACTACTAGATGAGTCAGTAATAGAGTTAAATGCTCTAGTATGTCTTTGAAAAGGATCTCCAACTTGATGACCTGATATTGCATCATATATATTTATAGTATTGTTTTTTAACCTTGAAATAATATGTGTACCATCTGAAGAGTAAAAAACACACATTACTCTAGAATTCTCTATAATTTCAACAGTTTCAGTAGTTGGCCAATCATCATTGATATCTCTAGTAACTGTGATAAAATTGCAAAAATAAGTGCTATATAGTTTGGCAACTAAAGACATCTTTGGAGCAAATGCAAGGCCTGAATAGCAGATTTGTGGTGCAGATAATTAATATCCTTCATGGAATTGCTTTTTAAATTTAATGAAATCACAAAGAATTATTTCTATATCTCTAGTTTGAATAAAGTTCTTTATTTTAAAATATAAGATCATTGATAACTCATTGATTATATTTTACTTACTTTTGTCCATTTCAATATGAGAGGAAGTATTGTTCCTGGACCATAATTTTTTGTTTGCATACAGCTATGAGCTTTGAGCCAGAATAGAAATTTTTGCTCCAACCAGATCTTCAGCTCTTTTAGAATGTCTTTAATTTATAGAATATAATTTATTACTTCTCAGTATATTAATTATTTTGCACATACTATTTTATTTTTATTATTGGAGTTCACAGCAGAAAAGTGTGTTAACCTAGAGAAATGATATCTTATTGCTTTACTTGTATATTTAAGTCCCAGAGAAACATTTGTTTCAACTCTATTTTTGAGATTTTCAATTTCTAAGTTTAAAGCAAAAGAAGTAGGCAGTTTACAGATATTGAATTTGAGGCCAGTGTTTATAACTTTAAGACACATGCACAAGTGAGATTTGCTTGCATCTCACAGTTAAAGTTGACAAAAAAATTCTAACTTTCAGCAAAATCTAGAAGATAGTCTCAAAGAAAGGTATGACATGGTGATGTTGGGGAATCATCTGTAGTTCCACTAAACAAAGAGCCAAGCATAGATATAATTTCATTTTGTATTTGACTGCTCCTTATTAAAAAGCATTACAGCAGCAAATTCCTGAAATACTTGGCAAGGTTGAGGAGTTTGAACTAAGAAAATCCATGCTATAACATGATGGAAAAGATGGAGTAAATCTTCATTTGTTTTATCAAAATACAGTTTTAATATAGTCAAATAAGTGCTATATAATGGTATACCAGGAGCTTTCCTGAGTTTTTGAATAAAATTGCATTGAGCTGATATCAATCTGAGCTGTGGAGCACTTGTTAATTCATGACATAGTACAGCAGCACATTGAAATGATGTTTGAGCTGCTTCACAAATATCATCTACCACTTGAAGTATATTTTGTAACTTTTTTTGAACAAAAAGATGAATATCTTGAGCAGTTTCCTCTGCATTGTCAATAGAGATACTAAAAGTATTGACATTTTTAGAGCTTTTAAAATCATAGGCTCTGAATGACAAATAAAGAAAAAGTGAATAAAAGATGGAAGCTCAGGCAATAAAATAAGTTTTTGCAGAAGTTGAACAAGATTATATTTTTGATTTTGAGGGCATTCATTCAGTGCATCAATAATAAAGATAAAAGGCTGACTACTCTTTGAATTAGCCAGTCCTTTAACAACAAATCATCTTGCTGATCAGCAATATCTAAGCTTTCTTGCTGAGAATTATTTAAAGTATGAAAGTAGTCAAGATAGTTTGAGCTTTCTTCAGCAAGATGTTTGACCCATGTAAGTATAAGTTCTGATGAAGAACACTCTGATACTTGGTGATTAAATGAGAAAAATGGTATAATAGCAAGATTTTTAAGATTTTTAGCTACAGAGTGTGCAATAGCTGATTTGCCAGTGCCTGCTGCACTATAAAGAAGTAACAATTTTCTTGAAGTAGGGTCTAGAGCCCATTTCTAAATTTTCAAAAGAAAAGCCTTGTATATTTCAGAAAAGCAAATATTTGAAATACCAGAACCCACACCTTTTGCATAGTGTAACTAGTCAAGAAGGATTTGATCATCTATAACTTGTTAGCACATTTTAAATAATCAATTTATTACAGTTCTTACTTATTTCAATAACTTGGTCCCAAATTTTGAAAACTGTAATTTGTGTATCCAATTGCTGATTGGACTTCATGTGCTTAACATTTGCAACAATTTCTTTTTGATAAAGAGTTAGTTTTTGAATTGACTTTTCTGATAAATGTTGATCTAAAGAACCTTTCAAGAAATTTTATATTATTTGACATAAGATTTACTTACTAAGATTTCCTTGTGAAAGTATCCATAGAAAATAAAAACACTGATAAATAAGTGGCAAAAGAATCTGATACACTTGTTGTTGATATGGACAGTTTTTATAAAAGCTTGAATCATCCCAGTCTGCAATAATAAGACAAGCCTGGCCAACTCCTATGAGTTAAGAATAAACTCATTATGCTGAAAAAACTTTTCCAATTTCTGTTGACTAAATAAGTTATAATAAATATAAAGTGATATTTTGTCTTACTAAACCTGCAGCATTAATCAAGCTTAATACAGCATTGGCAATAGGATTAACCTAATACTATATGAGACTTCTTGTTCTATTCAACAATTCCCAATTAAATCTCACTGAAGAAATTGCAAATCCAATTTTAATAAAAAGATTGATATAGCTAAAAACTCTTGTCAATCTTGAATTAAGCTCTAATGAAGCTTGCAAAGATCTAATATCAATCCTTTTTCTGTCAAAATGGTTATCAATAGAAACTGCAAAAACCAGAACTAATTCATTTGCTAGTCTATTATCAGTACATTCCAAGTTGACTGGAACAAAACATTTAATATTCAAACTAGCAAATAGCATGATCAACATACTAGTGCATTTAGCTTTGTTGACCAGGGTTTTCAATTGTATGCTTGCTTGAGCAAGGAGGCTATCAGCAAATTCTTTGCCAAGATTCAGCCTCCCATTTTTCCACTTTGCAAAAAGCCTGATGTGCAGAGTGGTATCTGTTCTGAATAAACTGGAAAAAGGGTAGAATATGTATTGAATTGCATGTAAACAATGCTCACAAGGAATACTTCACAAACATTTTGTTGTCAAAAGAACTCAGCTCATATGGTCCATTTTTAGGATTGTCGGTTGACAGCTCTGCATATAACCGGTGCAGGCTAGAAAATTCTGGATTGATAACATTAGGAAGATAATGTCCATGAAGGTCTGTGTTACAATAGGTTTAGGACATGTCAATTATATATGTTCACGAAGACTCACAGGTCATCCAAACATGAGCCCACCTTGGATCATCGGCTTGTTTGGAAATGAGCTCAGCAAAAGTTTGCTCTGATTCGATGTTGCTTTCATTTCCTGTAGCCTTGAAAAAACAAAGCAGACTTAAGCTACAATATCAATGATGAACCAAGTTCCTCACATTGCCAGTCTCAAAGCCATCCGACAATTGCATAACTAATGAATCAGACTGAGCACTGGTATCAATACTGATCTTGAAAAACAAGATGGGAGGTTGGGTCACTTCAGAGGTCACAGGAGTCAGGGTTACTGAAAGAACAGAACACTCAACATATGCGCCAATTCTTACAAAGAACATACCTGGCAATTCTGAGCCATGAAGAGTGGAGTGGAGTTGCTTTGTTGTTTGCGCGAGAAGGATAACATCATGTATAAGAGTTTCTGCAAATAGTTTGATCTCAAGAGGAGCTGGAGCATCGAACGAGCTGAACAGAGTCAGATGTTCGGCGGCATAGTTTCTCAGTCCAGTCCTGCTGTTTTTTTTAATATGTACAAGCAAAAGGACAATGTCCTCTACGGCACAAACAAGTCCGTGACGGAAGATCAACCAGACCTCGGCCCATTACATCAGGCTGAGATGGTGTACCGTGGGAGTCGAGATTGGACGCTCAAGGTGCTTCCCTAGTGTCCTTACAGGATGGCAGCTTTGAGTTAGACCTCAATGGCTTACCGCACAGTGAAAATAGCCTGTATTGGAGCAATCAGAAGCCCGGTTACAGTGGAAACGCAGGCTTGCTTCGAATCATCTGGTCGTGGTCACGGGAGAGACGAGTTAAGTCTCTCGTGACTCGAACCTCGCAGTGTAACAGCCATCTTCCTGAAGGAATCGTGTTTCCTCTTGGCTAGCGGTACAGAGAACGACATTATAAGCTTTCTACTCTCAGGGCACCGCGTGACCAGACCCACGATTAGAAAACATGTTTTTGGGTGTGTCAAGAATATGGCGGCCCGCCTGCTATCCACCGAAGTAGACCTTTCGATGGATGTTTCTCACCGCCAGCGTCTAGTGCGGCTTCTTGTATGGTACTTGCCTGCTCTGCGTTGCATTTACCTTCGATCTCTAGAAGTCAGATCCAGTGCGTGTACTGTCTGTCTACGACAGTATGTAGATGATTCTTCCTGGTCGCTGCTTGATGATCCACAATCACAAGACTGACTTACACAGAGTCTATCGCCACTTAATGATCAACAAGTTGCGACTTCTGCTTCTTGTCGATTTGAGCATTCGACATTACATCATTGATGGGTGTGGGAGCTTCGGGCGAGCATATAAATGGGGGCAGTTGCGGACCTGACCGTCAAAGGATGCTTTTACCGTCGACCTTACCTTTCGTAATTCTTAGTATAGCTCTAAGAGTTTCTGCTTCAGTCTTCAATGTCGCTCAGCTCGACTGGACTTTGAAGAACCAGAATGGTTCGATTCAGATTCCTGCTTCCGGCCCACCATCACAAGCGCATCTGGATCTGCTGAAAGCTGGCATAATCACAGAGCCTTTGCTGGGGATTAATGGTAAGTAAGCTTTTGCATGCTAGCGTCTTCGGTGCGGGATCAAATAGGACCATAGATTTTACTCAGCGCTGGATCGTTGACGATAATTGGACCTACACGGCGGACCTTACGCCATTCACGCGTACCTTGAACCTCGATTCTGTCGCTCTACCAACAGCGCTTTTGGTATTATATGGTATTGATACTGTTGCAAACATTGTGAGTAGAGTATCCATGAGTGACTTTGCCATAGCCTAATACGTCACATAATGTAGACTGTAAGCGGCCACCCTCTAGCCTGGGTAAATAACCAGTTTAGGCAATTTACGTTTGATATCTCAAGAGCCATCTCCGCCCCGTCGCCATCCGACAATAATCTTACAATCGTCCTTGAATCAGCATTTTTCTACGCACTGAATGTCAGTACTAGACCTGACGTAGAGCAATTTCCAGGGAATGGAGGAGTATGCAATGCTACTCAAAGCTCTCCTTGCCTGACTCATGCAGACCCTAGTTTGAATATCCTGGTATTTGGCCGATGATTAGGAAGGTAGCATCTGATTTTGGATGGGATTGGGTAAGTCCCCAGTATGTAGCTCGATCGTATCATGAATGAACGGCTGAACAGGGGCCAGCTTTCGTGCCTGTTGGGATATACAAACCTGCATATCTTGTTACGCTCACCCCTTCAATTGGAGAGTCAGTTCCTCAGACAGGGACACCTCCCGTATCACCTTCTGCTTCCAGTACAGATGACGTCTCTGGTCCCATATTCGTTGAAGAATCATCTATCGACATATACAAACAGGGACAGAACTTCTCGGTACCTCCGAATCAGAATGCAGACTGGATCGTAAACGTCACTTTGGGCCTGCGCTCTGCAGTGGCGATTCCACAGTCCGCCCTAACCCTTTCCTTTCCCGAGCTCAAACTTACCTCTAAACCTTTCGACATCACCGATATTCCTACCTCAACTAATGGCACCTTCTGGATTACGGTCATTTGGTCGATCCCCGATGACATTCCTCAAAGATGGTATCCACACAACCTCGGAACGCCAAAATTATACAACCTGAATGTTGTCTTGTCCGTCCCTTCCTCTGATGGATCTCCATCTGTCGTGAATTTCGTCACAAGAACTGGGTTCCGCACAATTGAACTTGTACAAACTCGCTACAGTCGAGCCGACATTGAGCAACGTGGCATCTGGCCAGGAGATCAATGGCACTTTAAGGTCAATGGAAAAGCATTCTACGCATCTGGAAACAATATCATCCCATTTGATCCTTTCTATGCTCGTACGTCGGCGGATCAAGTGCGTTGGTTACTTGAGAGTACTGTCAAGGGCGGCCAGAACATGGTATGTCATGGACTTCATTGAGACCGTAACTTCTCATCCGAATTTGTTTAGTTGAGGGTATGGGGAGGTGGAACATATCAGCCTTCGTCCGCTTCCGTTGCAGGTGGAGTGTACGACTTCTATGATATTTGTGACGAGCTTGGCATCATGGCGTGGTCCGAACTTATTTTCTCTGATGCGCTGTACCCTATCAACGACTTTTTGCTGGAAAATCTTGAGCCTGAGGTACGGCAGAACGTGAGGAGGGTCAACCGTCACCCGAGTGCTGTCCAATGGGCTGGTGGAAACGAGATCGAAGGAATTGTAATCTGGACCGATCAATGGGTAGAAAATGGTAAACATTTTCTGGATGAAGTACGTTTATATCCATGGCTCGGAAATACAGATGTGATTAAAATTGGACCCAGTATGTGACCCTTTTTCAGGACTTCTTATATAGCATCGTGACGTCGGAAACGCATTCGGTTTGGTGAACCGCCATTCTACCTAACGTCAGGGCTGATTCATGTCTCAATTAGCTCCCGTATACTGACTGCTCTACAACGAAAGGCGTTCTAAGCCTTGACCCTTATGTTCTAAGATTCAGTAATGGCACTGTAGGAGAAATCTATGGAAACTCAGGTGTGTAAACGTTCTTGTCGCCAGAAAAACCCTGGTCATTCTTATCTATCTTCAGAGCGTTACAATTACGATGCGAGCGTTGCCTTTGACTACTCCTCGTTTCCAGTCTCGCGGTTCGTGAATGAGTTTGGTTTTCACTCAATGCCGTCATTCTACACTTGGGAAGAAGTCCTGCTTTCAGTTGAGGACTTCTCATTCAATTCAACAGTCGTTATGTCAAGAGAGCATCACCCGCCTGCAGCGTCTCTTGCCTTCCCTAACCCAAATGCCGGTGAGGGTCAACGTGAGATGACGGTAGCTGTTGAACTATGGCTCCCCACTCCCGGTACGACCGACGCTAATCAGACATTCGCACAGTGGTGCTGGAGCACTCAGGTATTCCAGTCCATGGCCATTGTTTCTCAAGTAGCGTGGTACAGGCATGGAGCGGGACAGAGCGAGAACAACTTGGGGGCACTTGTATGGCAGCTCAATGATATCTGGCAGGCACCAAGTTGGTCAAGTATCGAGCATTCTGGAAGGTGGAAGGTCCTCCATTACGGTCTTGCTGGAATTTTTGCGCCTGTCGTTATATACCCATTCTGGACTGTCTCGAACGAAACACTGCAAATTCTCGCCATTTCAGATCGTTGGGAAGATGTAACTGGGTCGGCTCAAGCAACATGGTACGATTGGACGGGAAGATTATTGAACACCACATCCTTTGATTTCATTATCCCGACACTCAACAATTCTCTTATATACGAGGCCAAAGGTTTGACAAATATACTGCCAAGTGGAAGAGATGCGGCAGACGTTTTCTTGCATCTCAATGTGACCGCAGATGTCGACGGGGTGGTGGTAACGAATGAACAATTTGTAAGTCGAGTTCATCCTGGTGAGCTTGAAGCTAACTTGACCGTCTTTCAAGTTTACGCCGACATCATTGGCAAATGCTAACTTAATTGATCCGCAAATTAGCGTGATTCGGAGCCAGGATCTGACTTTCACCTTGTCTGCCAGAGGAGGTGTGGGGGCTTGGACTTGGATTGACCATCCCTCTGGAACAGTCGGTATATTTGTCGACAAAGAAACAAACCTTCCTTCTAATGGATTCTATCTTATTCCTGGCGTTGATCGTACCTGTAAGTCTCTCAATTTTGATATGGTTCCTTTCTGAAAGCTCTTTTAGTATCGTTCATCTTGAACCCTGCCCTGTCCAAGGTTCAAAACCCAGATCCTGCTGATTTCGTAGTTCGCTCGTTGTGGAATAATACCCATCTCGGTGGACCTTCTGATTCTAACACCGAGTTTCCACGACGCGACCTCCCAGTTCTTCCACGACCATTCTGGTTTTTGATACTCGCTGTGTTTGTATTCCTTGGCTTCTTCGTGATCTTCAAGTATATAGTACCCGTTTTCTTAACTCGCCCACAGCCAATTCACTTGCCCGAGACAGACTGATTTCAGAAGGCCACATTTTCTGACTTGGAGAGCCCTTGTTCGCCGAACAAGTTCTATAAGGATCAAACATGTTATGTACAATACAGATGAGAAAACTGTAGCTTTTTGAGGAAGACTACAAGTCACATAATGAGTGAACACATGAATGACCGGTCCGAACCATATCCGAATCGGCAGATAAAAATTTTCTTCCGCGCACGGACCAACCAGAGAATTATATAAACCCCTGCTCAACATCCTTGTTTCTTCAGAACATACTCATCAGGATCTATTTTATAGAAACTGACCGAGTCTCGCATTTTTACAAATGCCACATCCTTCAAATCCACTCGATGACTTCTGCGCTGGCTCGTTATACCGAGAACATGGCCTTGACTTGTGCAGGGTCTCGAGGACGTTTGGTTCGCTTGTGTCGTAGTTTGCAAAAATGTAGACGCGGCGAGCCAGCGAGCTTAGCGTTTGTCTGATGGATTATTATTACTTCGATGTCGTTTTGCGTAGTAGTATATAGTTTACTTTCTATTTATCACGAGTTATTTCGTTTCTGACTGCAAATGTGCTAGAGTTAAGCAAAAGATAGTCGGCATATTTCCTTTATGACGAAATCTTCGTTCCCCGTTCTTTGTTTTGATTTCCATGAATTGTGTATCAATCAAACCACGGGGTCTCTTAACCAAGTGCAATATTTCATTGTCAGGTAAAGTTTTTGCAATGAGATCAAATGAAAAAATTACAAATCCAGAAATACGATGGATTGGGCAGTGTACACTGGATTGATAGTCAGTTTTTATTAAATGAAGCAGTGTCTCAACAACACTGAGCAGCGGATCCGATTGCAAATAATGATACTCATGATCGGCGATATTGATGCGTGATGACCTCTGCTCGAATGAGGACAAGTGAAGGTACCCAAGGCGACAAATCTCAGTCAGGTATCATGACAAAACAAGAACGCTCGCTCTCTATTGATGCAACGCGAGGTGGGTAGAAAGGCAAGTGTTAGGTATCACGATAGAACTAGGTAAGTCTTGTATTTTGGAGTGTAACTTCTCTTCTTCGCTCCTGCTCGAAATACATACGTTTTCTTGAGATTTTTCAAGGACAGTATGTCAGGAAAGGAAAGAAGGATAATAAGACACAAGCTCGGAGATCTAAGACACTCGACGATTCGTGACAGCCATGCCGGCTGTACTTCGGCGTTGGAGGGCTCTAGGTTAAGAGATCCTGGCGTCTGATGACAGAAAACCAGGATCCACACTTATCTTCAGCTCAGATCACACCTACAGAGTGTAGTCTCATAAGTGATAAAAAAACTCAAAATTCTCTTTTGTGATAGGGATCAGTAATCACCATCGAGAACACTGTGCGGTGATAATCCCACTAGCCACGTTGATTACACCCACGAGAACGGCCATTAGTAGGGATCTAGACTTCTGGGAATGAATGAGCGAAAAGTAGTGGCAAAGTCCGCATCGATAAAGTCCTTTAACGCGTCTCAGGCAAAAGTGGATGACACAATATCATGCATAATCTGTGCAAGCCGGATAGGCTACCTCTATGTAGCATGACGTACCTTGCTCTGCGGGTCGAAAAGTAGGAAAGGGTGTAAAAAAGTATGGCCGGGGGCTTAGTGGACACTAGAGAATATTAGCTCGACAAGTGGGTCATCAATCAGATTGGGACGGAAGGAATAATGCTGAACTTCCAACCACATCAACAGATTCAGTGGGGAGTTTGTGATGGCGCGGAAAAGTACCATATTTGGCAAATTTTCGGCAACTTCCTCCATGGGTATCCCTCCATGATCACCCTGAGTCTGCCCCTCTAGCGAGTCTCGTAACGACCGCCATGTCGTCCATCTCAGCTTCAATATCGTCTTCAATAACGACTTCAGTGGCGGCTGCGACATCTTCATCTGCGACGAAAACTCTCTCTGCGGGAAAGAACCTTAAGGTGGGTCGTCCAGAGCCAGATTATGTCGGGGATCGACATCATCCTCCATAGGTTGTTGGCATTATCCTGGCGATAGTCAGCGGCTTTCTTATTGGCTCAAGCTTTGTATTCAAGAAGAAAGGTCTGCTGCGGTCACAGGCCGGTGGTGTTGCAGGAGAGGGTGTTGCCTATTTGAAATCGGTGAGTTGATTTGGGCTATGTGGAAGGACTCGGAGCTAAGGTCGAGACAAGGCATTATGGTGGACCGGAATGATAAGTACGTAAAATTATTAGAATCCCCGGGCTCGAGTTAACAGGGAAAATGTAGTGATGATTCTGGGAGAGTTGTGTAACTTTGCCGGTGCGTTCTGCTAGCTCGGCATATCCGCTAGTTATACTGACTTGACTTAAGCTTACGCGTTTGTGGAGGCCATCGTTGTCGTAAGCCGTGTAATTTTGACTTACCGAACCTTTCATCGATGTTTCTGGTTACAAGACGCCCTTAGGCGCGCTCTCCGTCGTCATTTGCGCTATTCTTTCATCGATATT
>QLON01003690.1:0-16141 GCA_003313675.1 Termitomyces heimii
TTTTTAATATGCCAAAACCTCAATAAATTTAAAATGTAGTTCTAGGTAATTAACTTCTTCATTTAAAGTTGACTTTAAAACTAATCAAACAAATATAGAGAATAAACTTTTATAAGAAAAAATTAATTATAATATTGAAGAATTAAAAAGCAGAGTTGATGATAAGGCCAAGTTTAATGATGAATAACTAGAGACCTTTAATGCTGTTATAGACTTAGTAAACAGCAATTTAGGAAGGTTGATATTTATTCATAGTGCAGAAGGATGTGGCAAATGGCAAAATCTTTGTCTGCAATACTTTGGCTTTTGTTATCTGTATTAATGAAGATATTACATTATATTGATATATTAGTCTTAAACTGTGAAATATGATAAAGTTATTGATCATCAAAAAATTTGAATAAAAACAGACTTCTGCCAAAAACTGTAAGCAAATAACATAGCCAGAATTATCTTAAAATTTCCTTTCCAACTCAAGTTAAATTAGTCTTATCAATGGTCTAAATATTAAAAAATTAGCTTATCAGTATTTTGATCTAATGCATACCCAATTCTATCATGTGACCATGATCATGTGACCATGCTCAGGTTCTGGAGATCAAGTGATTTATTTTATGTAAACATTGAGCATTCTTAACAAAGCTATTAGTTAGTGCACTGATGACAAATCAAAGCAATCACTGCAGATCTGATAAGATCTGATGGAATTTAATGGAATCATCAGAGATATGATCACATCAACTGATAAGATAATCTACTGCTAAATGGGGTTGTGGCTATGCAAAGCCATCAATTTAGCATTACATCTTAATAATAATATTTTAATGAGACTATATATGAACTCCTATTTATTGGATATTGTTTTGATTGCCTAATCAATCTACACATAATAGAAGTTGTCCAAAGGCATTCTATAGCAAACTAATAGAGAGATTAGTGATTTGATGGGAAAAGCTCAATTTAGTTGTTGAGGAAAATTGAGCAAGTATTGGTAATTATTTATATCTCAATGGGAAGACCATTAAACTCTATTGGGTTTAGTATTTCTGGAGAAGTCTGATTAATCCACACCTAATGAAAAAGGTCCAAAGGCATTTGAAAAAGAATTGAGGAAAATATTAGTGATTTATAGAATTAAAGCACTAAAAACATTGGAGAACTCTCTTTTGGCCAGAAAAATGTATATCAAGTCTCTTGAAACTGGAAAATAAAGGCCCAGTAACCAGAAAAATGACTCAGAATAACTGTAAAATATCATGCATCACAGGGAGGGGAAATAATATAAATAAAGGGGAATTCTGTGACATTTAGCAAGTTGCTAATTGCCCATGCTCAAAATTCCCAGGGAGTGGATATTTTAGGCCAAAGGCAATAGTATACTTTAGGTCAATAGTTTGATACACTTTTTGGACTTTCTTTTGATGTGACTAAGGTTGCATTGACTGAAAAATCAATAAACTCTATTACTCACCTATATATTTTATAAAAGTACTTTGTAAAGTGTAATTTAGTCCCAGAACTTAGTAAAAGCTAATTCATTTATGATTGCCTCTATTTAGACTAGTCCAAATAACTTAATTTCACATTAATCAATATTTTCATAAATAATGGAATCATTATCTATTAAATAATGATAAATTATAATGTTGTGGCACAATATTAATATAGTGGCCCTATGTGATGAGTGGCAAATATATCTGTATAATATAAGTCCAACACTTCTTCTCACCATAGACACTTCTCTTTACTATAGATACTTCTTATATGAAATCATAGCATTTATTAAAGACTGAGATATAAATATAAGTGCAAAAAGGTAGGAGTTAGTAAAGCTTTTATAAAGATATTGGCTGTATTTTCCTTTGAGGATATTTGTAAGAGACTAATTCCATTAGACTGAACACATTCATGTAGAAAATGATATTTAATATTAATATATTTTACTTATATATATAAAAGCAAGTCTTCAGATAATGCAATTGCAAAATCATTATTATAGAATATATATATTAGTATATTAGTGAAGTTATGCCAAATATCTTTCAATAGAGCTCAGAGCCATATACACTCTTAAATGCTCTCAAAAGCTGCCATATATTCTGCCTTACATGAAAAGATGGCTACTGTCCATTGCTTTTTAATTGCTCAAGATATGCTTTTAAATTTAAAGCTCCAGATATAGCCACCAATGCTCCATTGAGTATCCAGACAACTTGCCCAGTTAGAATCAGTAAGCCTAGTCAATCTGATGTTGTTTCTGCTACCAAGATGAAGTTGTAGAGTATGCATGCCTTTCAAGTAGTAAATTAAGCAGATTGCCACATTTCAGTAATAAGTAGTGTAAGAATTAAAGAACTGAGTGAGCTGTTGAATTGCAAATGCAATGTTGGGGCATATAAATATAGCAAGGTATAAGAGGCAGCCAATAAGTTGGCAGTAGAGAGTGTTAGCTAATATGCATTATTTTTTTTGCAAAAGAGCAGTCTAGTTAATATATTGCAACTTGATGTTTAGATCCAGCAATTGATGTCTTCCTGGCATTTGTAGTACAATAAGATAATGACATACTCCATCTTCCTCAATAATCTAATTGCATACTAATGCTAATTGAAAGAGCAGATCTTGAGAATGTGCTGCTCTCATAATCTCAAAGAATAGTCTAGAAATTGATTGCTGCAGAAGAGAGGCTTAGAGTATAATAAGAGGCTAAGAGCATAATGAGAGGCTAGTAAAGTAACAGGTCCAAATCAAGACAGACAGCCAATCAAAGCACTGAGAGATCAGGACTCAAATGTATCTAACTTCACCAATGTTGTGTTTCAAGAAGATATTGAGTATCTACTTATAGTAGTTCAAGACCTTAGCTATCAAGCTTCAACATGTAATTTCAGTAATAAACTCTAATTATGGGCAGAGGCTAAAAGGTAAGTAGATGCAGATTGGTAAGAGGCTGCCTATTGTAATAAGCTCAAATCCCTCTAGAATATAGAAGTATATAAGCTTGTTCCTTAATCTACTTGCAGAACAAAAAGTGAGAATAAAGTACTCCATCTTTAAAATTAAGCATAACAAACATGGCAATGCCATCAAATTTAAGATTAGATTAGTTTTTTAAGGATATGAGCAGGTTTTTAGACATGATTATATAAAAACAACTTCATCAACTGCATGTATTAAATTATGGCATATACTATTTCACCTAGCTGCAGTCAAAGGCTGAGACACAACTCAAATAAATATAAAGATGGCTTTCTTATACAGTATCTTATCTGAAACTGAAACATAATATATAAAATAGCTGAAAAAGTTTGAAGAAGAGGAGAAGGAGGTTTATGTTTAGATGCTGGTGTAGAGCCTTTATGGCATGAAGCAGGTGAAGAAGATCTGAAATAAAGCTGTAAACACTAACATGGCTAAGTGAGGATTCAAATGTTTTACATACAAATTCTGCATTTTCTTGCATTACTGATCAAGGATTCATTATTACAGCCCTCCATATTGACAATTTCCTCTCTATTGCAAGCAGTAATAAAAAGAACAAACACTTTAAAAACTAAATGCATGAGGTATAAACTATTTTGGATCTTGATATTCCTTGTTTTGTAATTGGCATTGCTATAAATTGAAATTATAAAAATCATTTAATTAAACTATTACAAGTAGCTTTAATCAATAAGATCATCAATCAGTTTGGCCAAAAATATGCAACACTACTATCCTTACTCATCTTCCTAAATAGATAATGGTATTGTTGTCAATAGTTGCTAAGTTTATTTGAAGGTGTTTTATTTATCTGATGAAGTAATGCTAGGAATAAAAGCTGAAAGGCAAGCAGCCTTATGGCTTTTACAGAATTTGATGTAATATATCTTATATATCTATCTGATAATTTTGTTGTAATATTTGTACATCTTTAAGCTCTTTTTATACTCAATCAGAATGCATTCAATTAATTATGCATATATTTTTGAGTTGTGCTTAGCAAGGATCATGTCACAACCTCACCTCACTCTTCTGAATATAACTACACTAACCTCCTGCCTTCTCCTTTTTCAATACCTAACTATTACTAATCCAATCACCAAGATTACTAAACTTCTCCAAAGTCACTATTTCTTAACAACTTGACAATACTCAGCTTTCCAGCTAGATTACTCCCAATATCATACAAATGCTGCTCCACATAATTGCTTTACAGCTTCTGACTTCTATGCAATTGTTTTGCCACTTAATCATGCTGAGGCCTGATTCTGTTCTATACACAATCACTCTTGAAGTTTAAAATATCTTGCAAGTACTTATAAGATAGTCCCATAGTTAATATAGATAATTTTTGTATTATTTACACTTGTCTAATCTTTCAATTTGCTTTTAGTCTTCTTTATATTTCTATTCCTATTCTGTTTCTTTCCTAAATTAATTTTTTTTTCAAGCTCTTTTTCCATCTCTGCCTTATCTTGTCTATTGCATCCATCTCCATCTCTATTTTTTCTAATTCTTTCTTCTCTATATTTTCCTTTTTCCTCAATTCAACTCAGCTCCAACCTCTTAATCTTTCTAGTTTTCTCCTTTTAGTCTTACTTTATTATTTCACTAACCTCTCTTTCTCCTATTCTACTTCTAGCCCATTCTTTCCTATCTTATCCTCTTCCTTTTCTTCTTTGATTCAATCCTCTTTCCCTCTCTTTTGCTCAATTCCTATTCTTATCTTGACTCCACATCTCCATCTCAACTCTATTTTTCCATTTATTTATTTTTATTTTACATACTGTACTTCTCCTTTGATTTTCTAACTCCTTTCTCATTTTTTCCTACTCCCTATTTCTTCTGCAGTTTGCTTATCTCCTCCATCTCTTACACTTTTCTTGGTGCCTAACACCAGCACTAACTCTTGATCTCTGTGTAAGTCCTCCTTTTTAGTGAGAGCCAACTAATAGGTTCCTACTTAATAAAGTAAGCCTCCAAGTTAGCAGAACTTGACAGATTAATATATATGCTTTGCAACATATTTTCCACATATATGAGTAGTTGAGATAATGATTTATCTAGGCTTTATGAAGAATTATAGTTTAGAGGAACTTGGTAAGTATTTATTTATAAAGGTGAAAGGCAGTTAAATAAAATTTATCCCATATATTTGAGGGATATCCTATGGCTATTCTTATGGTTCATGCTTTATTTATGAAGATGCAATGCATGTGCTCAATGCATCTAATATATGCCAAAGTATAAAGTACTCCAAATTCCTATTCAGAGCCTTGGAATAGGAGCCATGATTACATTTGATATTTTTCAAGTTTACCATTATGCATTATATACATTTTAATCTCTCCTTGTATTTCATTTTTACAAGCTATTTGCTATGCTATCAGGTATATAAATGCATCTGCCTTATTTTTAAGAAGTATTAATCAGTGTTTGATTGTGTAATCATTAACTACATTTATAATGTATTTGTAGCCATTGCAGAATATAATAGCCTGAGGCTCTACTAAATCAACTTAGACAATCTTCAATCTGTGCATAACTTTTCACCCTTCCTTAGAGACTATGTTTCTTATTTGTTTTTTAAGAATATATAAGTCACATTTAAGCAATTTTGAGGAAAAAATAGTGGGCACATTTGAAACTATACCAGTTTTTGCTATGTCTATAACTGTTTAATAGTTGATATGTCTGAAATGACAATGCCAAGTTTTTAGATTGGCAGCATGCTGAGCAGTAAAAACATGATGGGTAGATATTATGAGACTAAAGTTTAACCAATATAAGCATTAATCTGAAGTAAAAGGACCTTGTGCTATGATTGTGCATGTAGATCTATCAATGATTTTTATAGAAGTATTGTCAAACACAGAGTTAAGATTGGAGTGAGAAGCAAGTAAGCTTATAAAAATCAAATAGACAGTGGCATTTATGATGAATAGCACATTCTGCAAGATAATATTGGCACTTTTTGCTATATGTAGATGGATATTTCTAATGTCTATAGCTGCAATGCTAATATTTCCAAGTCTCTTTATATTTCATAGTAGAATTAGTTATAAAGAAGTAAAGTTATTATGGCATGGAGAGATATAGACAGTTATGCTAGAGTCTACAAAGAAGGAAGTGGAATTTAGGAATGTGATTAGAGTGCCCAATTTGTATTTTTAATGAAATATCTATAGCTAATATTTTTTTAATAATCTATATTGTATATATATTCCAATTTATAAATGCATGTATTTCTTCAACTGCCATAAATCTGATGTATTCTCAGTATTCTGTGCTTTGGTTAGGAGGATGATTAGGAGAGTTGGTAGTAAGGCCAGTGATGCTTACAAATGCTGCAGTCTCTGGAGGAAGTGAAAGCTAGCTAAGTTGAGAAAGGTTGATGTATTATAGCTTCTTGTTTAATCCTGTTACAGCAATAGAGAATTTAGTTGGAGTGGTGGTGGCATTCAATGAGTTACTAGCTAATGTATTAGATTTTTCTTTGGCTGCCTTTTTTATTTTTTATATTTCAGTAATTGATTTTCTAGCTATGCTCCCACTTTTTTATATGTAAAAAGCTTTAATGTGTCTCTAACAAGGCCTTTTGAGTGAGAAGCAGTTCTCACAACAGGTTGCTCCTAGACCATGATTCTATTCTGACAAGACTGTTGATTGCTCACTCCTTCCGATGCTAAAGGCTATAGCATGACTAGATTTGACTTTTGCATTAAGTATATTCTGCACATTCTTTATGAGTATATAGATGTTGGTAAAATCACATAGTGAGCTTTGGGTGCTTTTACTGATAAGAGTGGATACAGAATTCTGTAGGGATTTGAATGCTATACTATTTAGACTATTAAGCAGCATAATGTAGATAAAGAGGTTCTGATCAACCATACTAATGTTAAAAGCATGCTTTATGATATTAGTGATGTAGCTAGCTGTAATGGATAAGGATTCATTGATTGAACAGTATATTGACAGCACTTCCTGCAAGAGAGTAATTTGTTTAATGAATCTCCTTTACTGCACTTATAATTTCAGATCTGTGAAATATTTAGTAGTAACCTTATCCATTACAAGATTGCAATGTTTAATATAGGCAGACTTAATAAAGATAATAGCCAGTCTGTCATTCAAGTCCCAGTTGTTATATGTGTGGAGTTCAAGGCTAGCATCAGGTCAAGGAGTAATTTTATTAAAGACATGGATATAGATTTCATTAAAAATTAGTGCATCTTTTAGCCTATTAATTTAATGGATGAAGTTTTCATCAGTACAAGAGTACTTTAAACCTTTTCATCAGTAATATATAATGTGCTTGGAAATGGAGAGATTGGATGCATCCATTGATACAGTCTGAAATAGTAATATAGGAGCTATAGGAGGCAGAGACATGAAGACAAAAAATGCAAGGAAACAAAGATGAAAGACAAAGAGACAAGGTACACAATGTGGTGCAAAATAAGATTAGACTGTTCCTGATTAAGAGATAATTTTAAAGGTCTGATGTTGAGTACTTTTGTCTTTCAAGAAGTAGTCAATAATATACATATAACTTATTAAAAATTAAATTTAAAAATGCATGTAAGTTATTCTTTCAGTCTAATATAAGCAACTTTATATTCAACTGTATTTAAGAACAAGTGTAAGTTATTCTATGATCTAATCAGTAAGAATATAATATCTTTAGTATATAATTTAATATATCCCTCAGTCTAATATAAGCAACTGAGGATTTTAATTATAGTAGTCTAATATATAAATATTCTAATAAATAATGGGATCATTGTCCACTAAATAATAGTGAATTGTAATATTGTGGCACAATGTTGATGTGGTGGCCCTGTGTGATGAGTGGTGAATATCTATGTGATATATTAAAAAATCCAATAAAGGTGAAGTATATACTAGATTCAGAAAATATATTATTATATGCTTTATCTAAGCTATACTTAAATGAGCAATTAGATACAATCAGGTCAAGAAGCAAATACACTTATTATGATGTTATAAGTAATAATAAATTGGAAGACTATATGCCAGTGTTGATAGAGGAGGGTTGTAATGCAGTTTTTCTAGCTACAAGAAAAGGTGTAATAGCAGCCCATAGAAATAGAATGAGAAATGCAAAGCCTGCAAAAACAAGATAATCTAAAACTGCAATGGAGTTTGCAGTAAGAATGAGAAAAAGTTTTATTCTTAAAGACTTTAAAGAATAAAAAAAGAGCAAGAGTAAAGATAAGCAAGATACATCTATAAGGTTAATCATCATACTGCCAGTGAAACAAGATAAAAAATTACCTAAAAATGATACTCCACTTCATTAGTAGAATATAGTTTCAAAATAGAAAGAAAAAAATCCTATTCAATCAGAAAAAGAAAAATGGAATGATAAAATGATGAAAACTTATTTAAGAGATTACTGGCCTTAACCAAGCAGATAGCAGAGGCCTGATATTTTCCTACAGTTTTTGGCAGAACTACTTATAAATTTTCAGTAGAAGTCTGTTTTTATTTAGACTTTTTGATAATTAATAGCTTTGTCATATCTTACAGTTTAAGACTAATATATCACTATATTCTTTATTTCTTTTTCATAGTCCATTCTTCTTCCCACCTTTGTAAGGGCAACCTCTAGAGGCTGTGGCTCAATCACACAGCTGACAGAGGGAAATCCAAAGAGAATAAGTCTAGAGAATCCCTATGCCAGGTTGGATGCTTCTGGGGCTTCTGAAGCATGGAAAACAACTGTACAGTATAACCAAACCTTAAAAACTCAAAAATTGACTAACCAAACAACTGTGCAAACAAGGCAGGAAAACTCTGGACCTTAGAAGTCAGAAAGGCAAATTCCAGCTTATATAAGTAGCCTGGAAGCAGTGCTGAAAGGCTCATACTTGTCTAAATGGTAATTAAAGAACCAGAGCATTTCAAGGGCTAAGAATAGTACTAACAGATAGTGTTGAAAGAATAGAAACAGTAAAATAAAATAATGTCAGAAGAATAAGAGAATGAATAAAGGGAGAGTGAAGAGATAAGGAGTGAGGAAAGGAAGAAATAAAGAGTCCCCTGACATCACCCCCCCTCTAGAGCATGGCATCTTGACATGCTGGATAGAAGTAGTTTTGAATAGCCTTGTCTACCTTGGAAAGCAAATAAAGGCCTCTGATTGCATAGGGAGCATTGAGATGCTGTTGATAGAATTTCCAGACTAAGGCAGGGGCATGGACATTCTCTTGTGGCTCTCAGAAGATGTTCTCAATTTCATAGCCCTTTTACTTGACCTTGAACTAAAGTTTATTTCTCAAGAGTTAGCTGTCTAGGATTCATTCCACTTCATACTCTTCTTAGTTATCTACCAGAATTGGAAGTGGAGGTGGCTGTGGATGTCAACCTGGGATTAGATCCTCTAGAGCTGGAGAGAGCTTTACCACATTGAAGACTGGATAGAGTTGACTCATTCTACTAAACAACTTGAGTTGATAGGCTAGTGGGCCTACCTGCTTTACTATAGGAAAAGGTCTTAGACAATAGTGAGAGAGCTTCTAAAAAGGCTGGATGGTAGCAATGTCAGAGGCATTCAGGTAGACTCAATCTTCAAGCTTGTACTTGGGGGCTGGAGTTTATCCCTGATCATAGTAGCAGGTCATATTATCCTTTGCCTTAGCTAAAGCAGCCTTGGCTTCCTCCTGGGCTGCCTTTATCCAATCTATAAACTCATTGACAGCTTTATTCTCTGAAGGTTGTCTACAAGGCTCGAATCCCATCTGAGGGTATCAATGAGTATCTAGAAGAAAAGGAGACATCTGGGTGGCAGCATGTACATAGTTGTTGTATTGAAACTCTGCCTCTAGTAATAGGTCATCTCAGTCATCCTGTCATTTATTGCAAAAGAGCTGGAAATACTGTTCTAGCTCCTGGTTGACATGCTCAGTCTAATCATCAGACTGGGGGTAGTAGGCAGTAGAAGTGTGGAATTTGATATAGAGGAGGTGATATAGTTCTTTAGTAAACTCTGTCACAAACTGAGATCCACAGTTAGAGATGTAAGCATCTGACAACTCATGGAGTTTTCAAACATGCTTCCAGTACAGATTGGCAGCACCCATGGCTAAGCAGATAGTGTGTGTTGGAATAAAATGGGCATGCTTGCCACAGAAATCCACTATTACCATGATTGTGTCATATCCATGAGAGTCTGGTAACTCCACAATGAAGTCTACTGAGGCCATGCTCCAATGCTCAGCTGGGATAGGCAATGGATGAAGCTATCCCATAGGAGGCTGACAATGAGGCTTAGTTCAAAGGCAAAGGTCACAGGTGGAGGTGTAAGAGCTAATATACTATGACATTTGAGGCCACCAGTAATTTCATAAGACCAGCTCCAGTGTCTTCTATCTGCTAGGATGTTCTACAACTCAAGAGTTATGATGCTGCTCCACAATCTGCCTCCAGAGGTCTGGCAGGTTGGAAATATAAATGTGTCTTTGGAAGGTAAGAAAACCATTCTCCAAAGATTACTCATTGGTGTAGACAGACTTTACTCCAGTTTTCTCTTGAGCATGCAAGGCCATGGCAGACTTAGCTACTAGATCTTTTTGAGCACCCTCCTGGTTACCTTGCTAGATATCTCAAAAGATGCTCACTTCTTCTTCCTGACCAACCACACCTTCTAGAGCACAGATAGCAAATAGTTCTGGCTTCAAGAGTACAATATTGTCATTATCACTAGCTCCTGAACCATGATCAGCTCACCTAAAAAGTGCATTTAATTTATCCATGCTCCATCCAGATTTGTGATGCAGGGAGAAGTCAAAGTTGGCCAAATACAAGGACCATTGAGCCTGTTGGCAGTTAAGTTTCTTGGCCATCTGAAAGTACTCTAGGTTCTTGTGATTAGTTTACACCTCGAATTTATGCCTGGCATTCTCAAGGAAATGTCACCACTTCTCAAATGATTGAATAATAGCCAGCATCTCCTTGTCATGAATCTCATAATTCTACTCCACAGCATTGAGACTCTTGGAGTAGAAGGCTACAGAATACCACTTACCATTCTTTCTTGACTGCTGAAAGAGAACAGCTCCAGTAGTAAAATCTGAGCTATCAACTTCAACACAGAAGGAAGAGTTGTCATCTGGGAATAGGAGGACAGGCTTTGAAGTGACTGCCTGTTTAAGGGCATCAAAGACCATCTACTGTGCTGCATCCCAGTGCCAAGGAATGTCTTTAGTAGTGAGGTCAAAGAGGAGCTGGGCATAGTGTGAGAAATCCTGAATAAACCTCTGGTAGAAGTTGGTGAAATCTAGAAAGGCCTAAACCTCCTTCTTGTTCTTAGGCTCTGGCCACTCTGCCACACTAGCCATCTCAATGGAGTCCATCTCAGCTATTTCATGAGAGATAATCAGTCCAAAATATTCCACCTTAGTCTGCTCAAACTTGCATTTCTCTGGCTTAAGATAGAGCTGGTGTTAGCAAAGATGTTCCAGCACAATGTGTGTAATCTGACAATGCTCCTCTAGAGTCTTGGTATAGATGAGAATATTGTCAAGGTATACACACATCACACCTTCTACTATAATGTCTTGGAAAATATCATTCATTATGGTCTGGAAGGTGGCAGGGCTATTAGTGAGGCTAAAAAACATTACTAGAGGTTCAAAGAGTCCACAATTTATTTGGAATGCTGCTTTCTACTTATCATCTTCTTTAATGTGCATGTTGTTGTAGCCCTAGTGGACATCCAACTTGGTAAAGTAGCATACACCTTGGAGGTTGTTGATAAGCTCTAAAATGAGTGGTAAAGGGTAGCAATTCTTCACAGTCATTACATTTAAGACTCAATAGTCTTGAACCAGACATAGAGATCCATCCTTCTTCTTAATGAAAAAGATGGGAGATGAGGGACAAATATGACTAAAGTCTAAATTCTCTTGCAAAAAGGCATCAAGCTCGTCCTGTTCTCTAAGAGAGAGAGAATAGACCTTGCAGCTAGAGGGCTCAGCATTGGGCATAAGGTCAATTGCATGGTCCCACTACTTATGCTTAGGAAGGGAGTCAAATGATGCCTTAGAGAAAACATCCTCAAAGTCTTGCAGGTGATGAGGAACTGCATCTTGGAATGACTTAGGAGCAGAGTTAGCAGCAAATACCTGAGCTAGCTACTGGGAAGTAATTTGGCTAGCTCTAATCTCTGCTACTATTAGTAAGAGTCATAATGTAGTTGTATAAATCCTATTATCTGTCTCAATAGCCTCATCTGAAGACTCTGGGTCAGGAGCATACCCAAATTCACCCTTACATCCATCTTCTATTTGGGCTTCACTCACTATACCTCAAATGTCCTCATAGAAGGCCTCTTTATAAGGGAATGCCAGAGGGGGAGGATTCAGTAGGTTGAGGTCTGCAAAGGGGAGGTACCCAACTTGGCAGGCCCAGATAGCTATACACTCATGGACTAACTCTCTACACTCCTCTCTAACTTTCTTAGCACATGTGAAACACTATCAGAGGCAGCAGCTCATACTTACCCTTGGCCCAGTCAATCTCAGAATTGTGATTACGCAGCCAGGAGAACTTCAGAATCATGTCTTGCTTTCCTAAGCTAGTGACTGCAAAGACCATATGCTCAGAATGAGTCTGATAACAAAGAACTAAATCCACCACTGAGTGGATAGATCCAGCTTTATTGAGCATACCATCAATGTTATAGACTGGAATAGAGTAAGAGAGGGGTTGGATAGTAAGCTGGTGTTGTTCCACATAATGGATATCCAGAAAGAGTCTAGTAGCACCACTGTCCAAGAGAGCTATGATGCTTTGAGTCTGCTAAGTGTCGGTTGTCTCAATCTCCACATTTAAATACAAAAAGTTGGAAGAGGGAGTGGAGGCAACAATATAGCAATAAGGAAGACATTATTCCCAAGTTAAGACACATGGTTGTTGGACAGGAGAAAGAGGAGAGGAGATCTTAGCTGAGGCTTAGACCAAAGGAGTATTTTGTACATCAGAGGGGGTGCTTACAGTTTCAGTCAGAGAATCAAGAACAGGAAGCGATACATTAGAAGATTCTACTGATAGACATGTAAATTGATTAGCATCAGGTGGTAGAGGTATACAACTCATCCATCACTCTATTGAAAACCCTCCCCTGCAGAACCAACAAACTCATCCAATGGTTCTGCTACAGCTTCTATAGGACCCACAGACTCATCCAAAGGTTTTGTTTCAGTCTGTATATCTGGGGAGGGGTTTCTTCAAATGTCTCAGGCAGCAAGGAGTTAGAGAAGGAGCTTTTCCTACTCTAAAGCTGAGAAATAGTGCACTTCTAACCCCTGGAGACAATATCAAGTAAAGTGACCAGACTTCCCACAGTGATAGCAAAGGAGAGGAAAGGAGGAACATTGATGAGAGGTGTCAATGTCCATAGGTACTCTAAGAGGGAGGGGATGTGCAGCAGATACCTAAGTTAGGGGTGGAGTGTGAAATGGAGAGGAAGGCTAGATGGGATGATGAGCAGGAAAAGATGCCTGTGAGGTGGAGTGAGGAGCAGTTCTATAGTAAAGCTTATATCATAACTCCATAAGTTACTACTGATTCTATGCTACCTGATACCAAATCTCAATACTCATGTCATCAGATTGTCTCTCAGCCATACTGTTGATCCAGTCTATGAGAGAGGAAAGGAGGCCATCTCAGAAGGTGAGACAGAGCTAAAAACCATCTGAATAGTAGGTCTATTCAGTAAGAGCTCTGAAGAAGTCAATATACTCATTTAGAGTTTACTTGCCTTGCCCATATCAATGAGGATCTTGGAGAGTGAGGACTGCCACCTTAGCAGAGTCCAAGGAGAAAAACTCTGTTCGAAACTCCTTCTCAAACTATTCTCAACTTCCAAAACTTTCCACTTCTCCAGTGTGTCAAAAGACTCATAGTGCATACATTAAAGCTCACTCAGACTTCATGTAAGAAAAAACCCAAGCAATCTTGAGAGCATCAGAGGGGAAAGCCTCATTACTGAGCTGAATATAGGTGATGCAGAACTGCAGGAAATGCTTGCCTATCACTTGGTCATTATTGAATATGTTTGAGAGTGCTATGCAAGGAATATTGGTATGAACTAAAGGGAAGGCCCCAAAGTGAGAGACTGGGGGTGTGTCAGCCCTAACTGGAGGGGCCTGAAGAGGGGTAGAAGTGAGAGGGAGGCACTCTAAGAGGGCCTGAAGGGAGTGGGAGATGGTATTTGTGGCCTGATGTAATCCAGCAAGTTCAGTAGTGTAAAGAGTGAGGGAAGCTTAAGTAGTCTGTACCTGAGTCTCCAGAGCAAGCAAGCAACCCCAGGCATCATCTTAAGGGGCAGAAGTATCCAGGGGAGTGTCTGAGGGGGCTAGTTAAATCATAGAAGCAACAGAGGAGCAAAGAGTAATCCAGTGGGGGAAGGACTTAAAGAGGTAAGAGAGGGCTCAAGCAAGCTGAAGGGAGCTTCCAGACCAAAATGTAGAGACTTGTTCTGCTGTAAAGGTGACCTCTAGAGGCTATGGCTCAGTCACACAGCTGGCAGAGGAAGATTCAAAGTGTATTAGAGTATGTACTAACAATATCATAATAACTACTCACCTAGTAGAGGAAGATCCAAAGAGAATAAGTCTAGGAATTCTCTATGCAAGGTTAGATGCTTCTGGGGCTTCTGAAGCATGGAAAACAACTGTACAGTACAATCAAACCTTAAAAACTCAAAAATTGACTAACCAAACAATTGTATAAATAAGGCAGGAAAACTCTGAACTTTAGAAGTCAGAAAGGCAAACTCTGGCTTATATAAGCAGCCTGAAAGCAGTGCTGAAGGTCCCACACTTATCTGAATAGTAGCTAAAAAACCAGAGCATCTCAAGAGCTAAGAGTAATATTAACAAATAGTGTTGAAAGAATAGAAACAGTAAAATAAAATAATGTTAGAAGAATAAGAGAATGAATGAAGGGAGAGTGAAGAGATAAGGAGTGAGAAAAGGAAGAAATGAGGAGTCCCCTGACAACCTTCTTATAATCTCCTTAGTGCTAATTCCTGGCACTAACTTTTAATCTTTATGTGAGTTTTTCTTTTTAATGAGACCTAATTAGTAAGTTTTTGCTTAACAAAGTAAGTTTTTAAATTAGTAAGATCTAATACTAACTAATACTTGCTATAAGTGCTAATACAGACCTCTATTTTAAATAAAAAGTTGAAGAGTCTGTTATTGTACTATCATAATGATATAGTTATAAATATAGAAATTAGAGCAAGAAAAAAAATGCTAGTAATAGAGTAATATGCCTATAAATATATGCATATATATAAAGTAGTTGTCAAAAAAGAATAAATAAAAAAGTGACTTAGCAAAACTCTTAAATAACTATCTAGTCACTACAAAATACTTAATATAATAAAACTTTAGTGAAGTACTTTAAAGCTAATATAATTAATAAAAGATAGTCAAGCACTATGACTTAAGAAAAAAAATTTGGATAGATTTTCAGTAGACTTTTTTAATTTACTGCAGTAATGTCAGTGATAGTGGACTGATGGTGTGGTAGTAGTGCAATCATTAGTGGTGGAGGCAAAGAGTAGGCTTAGCACATGTAAATGTCTTATTGTATCTCAGTAGTATTTGATAGCACAGATATATTGAACACTATATACATAGTAGTAAAAGGTTAGTTATCTAGTGCTACTTAGGTAAGTTGCTGTGCTAAATTGTAATGCTGCTCAGATAAGTTACTAGGTTAGCAGAAATCCTACAGCTCATTAGCAAAGTTGATAAATGTAATATGTAAGGTGGTAAAACTCACAATTGATTTTTATAAGTATAATTAAGAATTGAAGCATAAAAAAATATAATGTCAGCCACAACTATGAGCTGTGGGTAGAGGGCATTGTGAAAAATAAAAAGCAAGCAAAATAAAGAAGCACTAAATAAATTATCATAAAATAAAGTATATAATAAACTGAATAGTTTTAGCATTAAGTTGATATCAGAAAACTATTCTTTTTAAAGACTCTTACCTTATATTTCCTTCTAATTTTCATGACTTTTTACTTTCATTCATTCACCTTCTACTGCTTCCATCAAACTCCTTACTGGCTAGATTGTGGAAACAAACTTTTTTATTAGTTTTGAAGTTT
>QLON01003692.1:0-41653 GCA_003313675.1 Termitomyces heimii
TACAAGTACAATAGTTTGAGAAATCAATAAATCTTCCTACCGATACCATGGTTTCCATTGCATGAGATCATGTACAAAGCGAAAGCAAAATTATATTATAAATGAGAGCTCCTAGGACAAAAAGTAGAATGTGCCGGGTGAAGTCTATGTATATGCTATATATGTACTATGTGTATGCATGAAGATGTTAAAGAGTAACTTATCTATTGTATACCTACTATACACCGAGCCTAGGGAGTCGTCAGTATACTCTCCCGTCAATCCAACAAAGGCCTTACTTTTGTTTGGTATGCTCGTAGACGACATAAGATATAGAAACGGCGGGGACAACCTATCATTAAAAGGGTGAACATACACCCACATAGACCGGATCCAAACGCACCTTGGCTAACGTGGGAAACAAGCCCCGATAGAAGCCTCTCCATCCGTCACGTTCCCAAGTTTTAACTGCAACATCCATCACTCCAGAGTACCGTTGTGGATGGCCTGAGGACCCCGACGCCTGCAGTCTTGTCCGGACAAGATTCAGTGGGTAAACACTGGTGGCGCCTACGCTCCCTGATACACTTCCAAATGCCAACAGGGCCATGACTCCGGGCTCGTCTTTCCCTGTAGACTTGAGGTATGCTAGCTTGAGAGCTTCAAAGGTACTCATATCGATGGCAGAGTAACTGGAAACAGTGTGAGGCAATGAAACAAGGGTTTGACAGTTAAGCATACGGAAATACCCCTACAAGGCCGATCTAAGAAAGCTCAGTCAGGAAAAGCCCAAAAAGAAGGCAATATACGTACACCCAAACCACGATAAAACGCACGAGCGCCGCCTAAGCTCCAAACGTGCCGCACAGCCTGTATTAATGTCCGTTTCTGCTGGCTGGTGTTGCTCATCATTTGTGTCTGGAAGAAATTCATTCAGTGAATCGGATTGATACTTTGATCGAAATTGGCACCTTCAGTGTTTCTATAGGATAGATACCTGCTCTATACGTAAGATGCACGCCTCACTGAGGAGTATCCAGAATTCACGCACTGAGTTGACTGGTGATGCCTCCGACACCACCTGAGAGAAACCGGCTGACCCCACTAATGTCCCTCGAGTCATCCACACGGTCCCAATACTTGGCAAACAAGCGTTTCTAACGGCAAGGGTTAAATGCCCCCGGGCGGTTGAAACAGATTAAAGAGAGGGAGGCTGACTGAAGACTCGTACGTAAAGAATTTGATCGCTGATTCAGGAAATATCTTCGCAACGGACAAACCATTCCCTGTCCAAAACGCAAAAACACCCCCTTCTGTATATATGCGCGCTACTGCATTGCCAATCATGCGCATTCCTCCTAAGCCCGGCTTAGGGGAGAGCGATGTGCCCCCAAGGTCTGGTGGCCGCGTGATGAGAAAGATTTTCAAACGATCAAAGGGCGCAGTACATGTCCGCGAGACTACGATAGTTCCATAAGAAACGACAAAGGCACTGAGACGAGAAATCTTACCTGCACCTGCGACACCACCCGCCAGGAGAAATTTGATGGCCGAGTGATTATCGAGCCAACCGTGAGATTCGTGCTCGTCATCATCATAGAGTTCGCCTTCTTCATGGTCCTCCTGATGCGACAATAGAGGCATCGAGTGTGACGATATTGGTCCTGACCCTGAAGCCATGGTGTTGACTGGCGGTATATCTTCGGCACTTAGGAGAGCGTCACCTGGTAGGACCTATCAATCAAGGTTAGGCAGTGCAGAGGAGACCCGTCCGCACCTTCCATGGTGAGCCGGGCTGGTCCTCTCCCGTCATCTCCCATGAACTTGCTCACTTCATAATATTGATAAATCTCAGCAGGAGAAGCTTTTCGCGGGAGCAGGAGTAGAAAGTCTCGAAATTCTGCAAACGAAATCACTTGTGAGTTGGAAGAAGAAGTGAGGGTAGTTATGAAATCGGAAAGTAATGTTTGGGATAGACTGATACCTACCACATCGTTAGTGCCGGACGAAAAGTGACTTGACATATTTACCAGCTTTGTTAAGCGCCGAAGAAAGCTCTTGCGCGTCTAATTGACCATCTCCGTCCAGATCTAGTTCATCATGAAAAAGGGACCAAAGCTCTTAAAAGGCGAGGGTGTGTGAGAACATAAACCAGGTTATTGAACGACTGAAAAAACATACCGACTTCTTTTGCCTCTGCGTACTCCTTGAATCGTTTCCAAGGTATTTCTCCTGGCTGTGCACCTAACGACTTGGCCCCACAATGCCCAAGCAACTCATCGTCGTACGTTGCGTACATAGCCCTCAGTTTCTCGGCCTTGGCGCGTGACATGCCAGCGCCATCGACACCCTCGGCGCCCTTTTCTTTTCCATTTTCGGTGTTCCTGGGAGACTGTCGCTGTGGGAGGCGCTTCCAAAGCTCTTGCAGGCGGCGTTTTCGATTTTCTCTGCCCTCCGAGTCCCGGAACTCCTGAAGGGTATGCGGGGGTTGTGGTGGGAACCGGGGAGGGTCAGAACGCAGGCGGGGTATAGCGTGGCGCTGGGCGGTGCCACTGAGGCAGGCGTGAAAGAAGTCGCGGCGGCTGGGGGTATTGGGGGAGCTCGTACTGTCTCTCTCCATTCGCGTTTGTGAAGATAGCACGGTGGCACGACGCACTAGGGGAGTCGCTGAAATGGTCCGGCCGGTGCTTCTTGGCGGACCAGGCTGAAGCGAAGAAAGCGAGATCCTGAGAGCCCACTCTAGAAGTTCATTGCATCGACAGTGGAGAGAAATTGTTTACATCAATTTACATATTTAGAAATCCTAGCACATGTACAGCTTTGCAATCTGTTTGACCTTGCATCCCATTAAGGCACCCCAGTCCCCAATCCTCTCCCACCACGAAACCACACCATCGACCTCCGTGCCATGTCTAACAGGGAGCCCGCTCCGAGAGCTTCCACAGTCGGATTTGGATAGCTGTTGCAGCCGGACATTACTCCAGAACATGCAGCGCTTCGAAGGTACAAAAGATATATACGTCTTTTCCGTCTGGAAAGACGGGCTTTGACTATGATAAGTCGCGAAAGAAGGAGCGACTGTAGAAGGCTTCCTCCGTATTCCGGAGCATGGAGACTCGCAATTATCATCGAAAACCGAGCTTGAAGGCTGCAAATAGGATGGGATATTGATTTACAAGTAACAAAAGAGCAACTGACCGTTTTTGCAACAGAAACTGTGTCTGATGTTCGGTGCTTGCGACTCTGCGAGGGTAGTGGAGGCGTTGGAGGTCGGTAATGCTTCGTATGGTCTCAAGTCAACTCAAGTAATATTATCGGAGGATGTTGTGTTCCTACCTGGTGTAATTTGCGCTTCACGCGTCGGTCAGGGGGTGAACAAGAGGGTGCCGTCAACGGCGTATAGCTCGGGTCATCAATTGATGCCTGCTCTCCTTCAGGAGATTTCATCTTGAAGGTGGGGCACGTCAAGCGCACCAACAATGTAATAATGTCAAGGACTAACCAAAAGAGAAGGGACTCTTAGATCAGCGGGGGTTATCGCTGGCGCGCTATTAACTGCCGAATTAGATATGCATATTGAATCCTCTCCTTGTATCGGAGTCTGTTCAAGAACGTTTGGCTTATCAACCTGTCATTATGGTTGGTGTATTCGTGCAATGAAGACGCGACCTACCCATTTGGGGTCATTTTCAAGTGAGTGTGGTAGCTGGGTAGCAAGTAGGACCGGAGAGGCGGGGGGTGAAGGAATGTAAATCGGGACGGGTTTGCGATAGCTCATGCCCCTTTGCATAATTTCAGGATGATTAGTTGCTGCTGCAAGGCAACTAAGGACCCTGGTTTATAACCGTTCAACGCAGGCCAAAGCCGAAGGCCGTGACAGAAAGCCACTGATGAGACGGGAGAGATGGCCACCCTCGATTACAAGTAGGCCGGCGCATCGCACGCTTTGTGCATTCACGGCGCTTCTCCGATCGTCCATGCTGAAAGCATGCTGCTCATGAATCTCTGACAATATTGGATTGGAAACACATTGGACTTTCATGGTTAGCGCCTCCAACAACACGGGCATATTTGACGACAACGCAGCGCTTGAAACACAAAGAACAAGCACGAGGAGGCTGAAGACAAAGCCCCTATAAGTAGTGATCGCGTGAGATCCGCGTGACTCGCGTCGAATTGTACCCACGTGATTACGTGTCTTCTTTTCGACTTTCTAATCTGTCGATTTAAATCGATAAAGGCGGATAGATTCCGGCAAAATATCCCACCCAGTTCTTTCTTTCTTTCATACCTCCATCATTTACCCACATATCTTCTATGCCCCTTCGTGGTGACTCTCGAGGTGCTCTACGGGGTGGTGATCCCTCTACGCGTGGACGTGGAGTCAGTCCTGGGCGTGGCGGACGCAGTGGCGCCACTCAAGTTCTACACCACGCTACGCACACGTCACACATTACCACCGTAGGTGTGTTGCGTCCAGGTTATGGTACTGGAGGGAGGCCGCTGCCCATCTACGTGAATTCCTTCGCTACTACAATTCCCGAAGGCATTATCCATCATTATGACGGTATGTGATCATCTTTAACCTTTTGATGCCTTATTAATGCTTCATGTAGTTGGCAAGTCTGCAAAATCATTCCAAAATCCTCTTTTCTGATATCTTTCCTAGTTATCTCTCCGTCTGAGAGGACACTCCCTGCTCGCCTTAACATGGACCTCATCAGAGCACTTCAAATCAACGTCGCCCCTCAAATTTTTACTCCCCGTGGCGTGTATGACGGTCGCAAGAATTTCTTTGCTGCTCGCGAGCTGTCATTCGGAGGTGCGGACTTCAAAGAGGTCAGTGTGGCATGGGTACCTATTTTTGTACTGACTGATCTTTTGTAGTTTGACGTGAGTCTCCATAGTGACCGTGTAGACTCTAGGGGCAGGAACTACAAAGTGTACAAGATCAAACTTACTAAGGTCGCTGAGATTAACCCTGAGTGCGTGGCGCGACACAGAACACTTCATCAGTTATCTTATAACGTTCAAACAGAGTTTTGAAGCGATTCATTGCAGGCAATCAATCCCACGACAACACGGTCTTGACTGCAATTACTGTTAGTCTCCGTCTCTCTGACTTTGGGCAGCTACCTCACGCTCGAGATTTTCTTTTCAGGCGCTTAATGTCGTTATTCGAATGGAACCAAATATGACCTATCCTTTTAACATTCGGTCCTTTTTCACTGACCGCGAGACCAAGGACATAGGTCTTGGTCTCCAGTTGTGGCGCGGATACTTCCAGTCTGTCAGACCTGCTAGTGGTCGCATGCTCATCAACATTGACATTTCAACTGGAACTATGTATAAGGCTGGATCTCTCTTATCGTTGTGTCTGGAGTTTTTCAACAAGAATGATCCCAATATTCTGGCCCCTCGTCGCGGTTTTCCGGACCGTGAGAGGCTACGTCTTCAGCGCTTCATTTCCGGAATCCGTGTCTTGACCAAGCATTCCGGCCCCGATGGCACTATCCAGCAGATTCCTCGCGTCGTTAAAAAGTTGAGTTCTGTAGGTGCCGATGCTCTCATGTTTACTATGCGCGAAGGAGGGTCAATGTCGGTTGCTGGGTACTTCCTGAAGACCCAGAATCAGAAGCTCAGGTTCCCAGATATCATTTGCGTTGAGGTCAGTCCATTTTTTGTGTGATATGTTTTGACACCTTATTCGACTGCTCAGGTCGGCTCGGGAGCATTGATTCCCCTTGAACTTTGCACTGTCCCTCCAGGACAGATCATGAGGAAACAAGTTCCTCCGGAAAAGACAAAAGATGTAATTGATTTTGCTACAAAACGCCCCGGAGATCGTTTGAGAAGTATCGTTGATGGTCTCGGTGTATGTCATACCCATTGTCTTTCTGAGCTATTCCTGATTTTTCCCAGGTTCTCGCCTATGGAAAATCTGAATATGTCCGTCAATTCGGCATGCATGTCGATACCTCTGGGCCACTTAAAGTCCAGGCTAGGGTTTTGAAACCGCCAACCCTGAAATATGGTGTCGGAAGCAAACAACCGACTATTGTAAGTTCTGATTTTATTTTCTCGTTTAGGTAGCTCATGGGCTACCTAGGTTCCCAGAGACGGGTCATGGAACATGTCAGTATCCATAACCTCATTTCGCGTTGGAATGATTTGACGCTGCCTTTAGGATTGATAAGCGTTTCTTCAAGCCAGCCGAAGTGATAGAGTGGTGTGTTGTTGTGTACGAGCAGCAGAGTAGGTTTGGCGAAAAGGCAGCCCGAGATATGATTAATGGTCTCACTGCCAGCTTCAAAGATGTTGGTACGGAATTCCTTTATTTCATCTGTTAAACAGGATTTAACTGACTCTAATCACAGGCATCAAGTATCCTGCTGATTATATGCCTATTGTAAGGTGGGAGATCGGACACGGAAATACGGACCTTCAACTCCGTGCAGCAGGCAATGCTGTGCGTGAGAGGCCTGGGAACGTCAAAAAAGTCCTTCCTAATCTCATCGTTGTCGTTCTTCCCGAAGGTGGAAATGATATATACACCTCCGTCAAACAGTAGGTTATCGTTTCTTTCTATTTTCAAGACGTTACCTCATTGTGCACCTTTCGACAGTTTTGGTGATGTTACTGTGAGCATCTTACTCTCAGAAACGTCCGTTTCTCGTACGTTCTCAACTTAAGTCATGATTTTACAGGCGGGAGTCGCCACTCAATGTCTCAAAAGCTTGAAATGCTTTCGTGCCAAACCTCAATACTATGCAAATGTCAGCTTGAAGTAAGTAAACCAGTCTAATACATCAATTTCTTCAATGTTGACTATTTATCAGGATCAATGTCAAATTAGGAGGAATAAACACTATTCCCGACCCATCCTCTGTCTCGGTCTTGACTGACCCTTCTTACCCTACCATCGTCATGGGTAATTATACTTCAATTTACTTTTCACATATTCACCAAGTTGCTTTTAGGCGCAGACGTTATTCATCCTGCTCCAGGCTCAGATGGTAGACCATCTTTTACTGCCCTCGTTGCCAATGTCGACTCAGATACAGCCAAATATATTGCGTGTATGTCTGCAAATGAGTTACCTGCCGCTGGACGTGAGCTCATATTTCCAACAGGTTCCCGTGTCCAGACCTCTCGCCAGGAGATGATCGAAGACTTAGAGGATATGAGCAAGGTCTTGTGATTTAGTGAATTCTCTTTTCCGCTGATGATTGATCTTCTACGGTAGTATGCCCTAGGAAAGTACATAGGTTATCGCGCATATGTTGAGAAGAAACCTTCTCCATATCCTAAGCGGATCATTTTCTATCGCGGTATGTAAATTCATGACGAATATTAAAATGACTTTCGACCAATGTTGTCCATGAAATCCATGAAGATGGGGTCTCAGAAGGGCAATTTAAGCAAGTCTTGGATCAAGGTTAGTGCTATGCATTCAGGAAGTACGACAGGACTGATGCCCCTTTCAACAGAGTTACCTGCTCTCAAAAGTATCGTAATTCTAATCATATGAGAAGCTGCATAACCTGATTTTATGAAGGGGCTTGCGATTCTCTTCAAATCAATGCGAAGATTACCATCATCGTTGTTGGAAAGCGGCACCATGTTAGGTAAACAATCTTGTTTGATATTTACAATGAGAAGCATTTCGCTCATGCCGAGAACGTAGATTTTTCCCTCAAAATGAACGTGACGGAGATCGCAGTGGAAATTGTCAAGCTGGAACTGTGGTCGATCGTGACATTGCTCATCCAACAGAATTCGATTTCTATTTGCAAAGTCATGGTGGGCTCTTGGGTACTAGCAGGCCTGCCCATTACTCAGTGAGTATTGTTTTATCCTTCCCGTATTGTTAGCTAATCTTTTACCGTAGGTTCTTTACGACGTGAGTCTATTCGAGTTCTTTTCAAGGTACTTCGTCTGATCAACATGCAACAGGAAAACAATTTCTCGTGCGTGGTCTGCAAGGTTTATGAGATAGATGGTCGACGCTAACAACCTTATACCTCCAGCGCTGATGCACTTCAGAATCTATCTTTTGCATTGTGTCATGTTTATGCTCGTTCTACACGCTCGGTTTCCATTCCTGCTCCTGTGTACTGTAAGTCATATTCACATAAGCTTGTACTAGATTATAGAAATGACCTTTGCTTCTCAGATGCCGATATCGTGTGCTCCAGGGCAAAGAACCACTATGATCCTCAGGGAAACCTCAATTTTTCCGAAACTGCTACCCAACTTGATGGAAGCCAAGCGGAGAACTCCCTAGAGGCATTCCGTCGTGGATTTAAGCCCTTGAATACCCAACAACAGAATGTAATGTATTTCTCTGTAAGTACACTGATCATCTTGAGTCGTACTTCGTTTCTCACTCAAGTCCTATTTTATTAGTAACCTTCTTGACCTCTGAAGTGTATCATACCTGTTCTACATTATAGCAATTTCTGTCAAGAATCCCTGGCTGTTTCCTTGAATTTCGCTCTTGTTATGTACACCATACGACCTGGTTTTTACAATATCCTTGTTCATTTGTTGTAGTGCGACCTCCGTACCTCCCCATTACTGGCCATTGTAATCTTTCACGATCTGTACATGAACTTCTCACTGACAGTCTTCAAGTCCATTTCCACCAGCTTTCTCTAAAGTATTCGCGTAGTCGAACCTTAGTGTCACTTATGTATCGTCAACGAATCCTGTTCGCAGTTTGAATGCCACCAACTATGGTTGTCGTCAGTAGAGTGACTATGGAGCCGTACGAATCAACCATATATAGGATATGAGAAGGACATGCCTTGACGCTGTGGACGTTTGTTGAATATCGGCCCCAGTAGCGAGTTGTTATCATTTCAAACGATCTTGCATACAGTCACATATACAAACCGGTCAGAAGTGCGCTGTGCGCAAAGTTTCAATTTTCAAGGCCAACCTAAACGTCCTAAACGTAGTTCGATAGTAGGTCTGCAGTGTAGAAGGCAAGAGGTAATGCAAACCAGAGTTACACACAATATAATACATGAGTGATGCGGTAGTGGCCAATTTATGACCAGCCGAAATTATGCACATGCTCATGCAGTTCGGTCCAAAGGTCCGCCGAATCGGCAGGTCAACCCTCCGGACTCCTAAAATCGAAACGCTTGAATATGCGCACTAATTGATATCTGTGCATACCGCGAGTTTCCGCCTTCGTTTTTTCGATATACTATTGAATCAATGATGGATTAGATTAGAATGAATGTTGTATACATACGTATAAACCCCTGAGTACTTACTTAGTGGGCGATAAATACAATCGGTTCATATGACTGATTGAGGTACCTGATAATAAGGGAATATCCTTCTGGTTAATTTATCAAGTCGTGTTTTACCTTGATAGCTTGTTTTTGACGACCATCGGCAAACACAAGTGACAAACCTCAACAGATTCTCCATATTCTTCCTCCAATCAAGTTCTATTATCTTTTAGTATACAATAAGTACGTGGATTTAAAAACCAAAGAAATGAGGGAAGTTGCAAAGAAGTCAGATAACTGATTTGGGGGGTCTGCCGGCTACATCGCAGGGCACTGTACTCACTGACAATAGTCGAGTAATCAAAAAAGATGTGTTTCTTTAGCATGTTCTGCATCTGTTGTATTCAAGTGGTTGCAAAAACTACTTCTATTAGAGGCCCCAGCTAGTATTAATGCTTGATTTGGAGGAGGCTATGCAAAGTGTTTTATCCAGCCCAAAAGTCTATGTAAATATGCCACCTATAAGGGCCTTGACGGCCGAGTGAGAAGCACATCTTATCTCCCCAGCATAGCTTAAGAAAATACGATGGAATTTCGCAAAGCATAAGTCAGACAATAGCGGCGAGCTCGCGCAGCTGATGGAATCTTGCATATGGCGTAAGTATTCAATATTCAAGCGTGATCTCGAGACTCGCTATATTATTTGCCTCTCACAAACTTGCATGTAACAGAGCAGGAAAGAAACATACGGGGGTTACGTGTTCACAGCATAAGTCCTCGAAAATGCTCCTTGCATAGCCATGGCCGACACAAAGGAAAAGTAATTAAAATCTTGTTCTTCTTGTAAAGCATGGAAACATAGTATTCGTCGCCAGAAATTATAACTCGACAGAACACAATAAGACTATTTTGGCATCAGATCATAGTGGAACGAGAACAGAGCACTGTTCCGCCAGTACATAATCAGCGAAGAAAGGACAAACTGCATAAGAGGCGGGACATAGAAATACATTTATAGGAAGAGTTTCGTAATTAATGGGAAGACCATTATTTCGAATTTGTAGAATTCATAGACTCTGCATATGGATTAACGCTGTACACCTTGATTACGGGTGGGCTCTTAGTCAGATCGGCAGTTACAATAACCTGAAGCGGTGCATCAGATGTGTTGACAATAAAGAAATCATTCACATACAGGTACTGTCATTAGTTCTCTAATATCTTGTATCCTATGACCAGCTGGTGTAAGCCTCAATCCTTCGAACTCGGGTTTGATCTTAGCCTGCGATATAAGGCGTTGTTTCGACGTCTCTTTCTCGGGTTTGTCGTCGCGGCGTTCCAGGATAATCTCATCGTCGGCGTCGTCTTCGTCAAAAAGGGCAGACTCGTCATTGACTGAGCGCGATGCAACCTCCATCTTGAGAGCATGCTGCTCGGCATTCTGTTTGACCTTCTTAAGATGCTCATCGTCACTGTTCTCCGCGAGCCAACTAATCACGTCCCGCTTGGACCAGTAAATTTGGAGTGTGTGAGAATGCTCGTCATAGACATGGTTCTGGATATCGACATTCAGAAACAACGGGGCGCATGAAATATTGAATCGTTACATCAATAGGCATCTGATCGACATGCACACGCTTTTCAATGCCGAACTCGGGTACAAGGACATCGAAAGCTGCATCGAGAACACCGACAACCTTGGCTTGGCGGACAACGGGACCATAACGTTGAGTAAGGTCAGATATAAGCACGCAAAGGTATAAGTGCGCAGATTGCTCCTGAGCGAGAACTGCGGAGTCGCGTTTACTGAAAGACAGGTATAACAGTTGAGTATGTGGAAGTAACAAATCAACATACATATTGCATTGTTGTGCAACCTTGGCAACAGCATCACGATCCATGGTGAACTTCACCTCTACGGGGAACATTTAACGAAGTGGGACCCTGTTTCTCGAATGGAAAACTCACCTCCACCCTGGAGAACACTCTCTAATTGACGATGTACCAAGACGTCGGCATACCGCCTGATAGGCGAAGTAAAATGCGTATAGAGAGGGGCGTTGAGGGCATAGTGAGAATACTTGGCAATGTCCAACATGCCCGCGCAGAAATACTTGGCACGGTGGGTGGCCTTGAAAGAAAGCAGCTCGAGTAACCTGCGAGCTGTGGGATTAGCAATGCTGTTGAAAGACTTCATGAGGGCACCAGAGGAGGATGTGTCCATCTTGACACCAAGTCTTTCGGCTCGCTCTTTGAATG
This sequence comes from Termitomyces heimii, assembly GCA_003313675.1. Lineage (NCBI taxonomy): Eukaryota > Fungi > Basidiomycota > Agaricomycetes > Agaricales > Lyophyllaceae > Termitomyces > Termitomyces heimii. The sequence continues at coordinate 11,487 of QLON01003692.1, forward strand.
CATTCTGGCATCGTCGTCAGCTTTCAAGCACACCAGCATGACATAAGACATGTTCTTACAAGACGACGTTCAATAGGAGTGTCGTGACGGCGAAGTAAAGCTTGCTCAGGAAGGTGTACAGCTATCTGCTGCGCAACGGAGGTATTGCTTAGAAGCATGAACTAAGACGTATTGTTAGTTATAAGGACCAAACCCTGATGTCATGTAAAACTGATTTTACCTCCTCAACAAGGAAGTGTGCATCACCTCGCTTATACTGTCCACAATCAATAGGCAAACCATTGTCATCAAGTTCAAACGAAAGCTTGAGTGATTCAAGACTTAATGTACCACTCTCAAAGCGTGCGGTGCGCAATTTCTGTGCAATGTTCTGGAGGGTACGAACGTCGTGTTCGATTTCCTGCGCCTGATGTTCTGATGTGACAGGAACGCTGCCTATACCCTTACCCTCAATGACGTTCTGAGCATCCTGGTAAGATAGTGATACGGCAGACCTGACGCGAAGCATGAGTATAAGATAGATGAGATTTGACATAACCTACTTTATGATAGTCTTGCCGAACCACTTGTTAACAACTTTTGCCTCCTTGGTCATGGTGAAAACGACAGAGAAGGCAAGACGATCTTGTCCAGGTACCAGACTGCAGAGTTGCTCGCTCAAAACGGGCGGTAACATAGGGACTGCACGCTGAACAAGATAAACACTAGTTGCGCGCTTTCGGGCGTCACGATCCAAGGCGGTGTTGGGCTTCACGAAGAATGATACATCCGCGATGTGAACACCGACGTCATAAGTACCATCCTCATTGACCTTGACAGAGAGTGCATCATCAAGGTCTTTGGCAGTTTCAGGGTCAATAGTGAAGACACGCTCGGAACGGAGGTCCTTGCGAACTTCAAACTCTCTCTCGGGAATCCTGTTGTGTAAGGGATTAGCAATCAAAAAGAGGATAATAAGCACATCATTCTTACGTCCAGGGCATGGGGGGCAAGCATTTTAGGACATTCTCAGAAAAGTCCTCAGTGGGGAAATTGCAATCCTTAAGCAGCGCGCTAGTTTCCACTTCGATATCGCCAATGGGACCCAATTCCTCCACCAGTGTACCAAAAGGATGTAGAGAGCTAATGGGCTAGACCCATGATAGATAAATAGATAAAAATGGTTTGAAAGCTCAGATACCCACATGACGTTTGATACAAGCCACAAACAGTCTATTCACATATGCTTCCGAGTTTTGCACGAAGTCTGGGGGTGCTTGTTCGGTTGGAATTGCGATTAATGGCACCCGCTTATCGGTTGGCTTAAACCAAACAATCTTCGGACGTTCAATGGGAGCACGTCGGGGCTCGTCCCCACGATCTCCTTCTCGTTCCCGACGTTCCGCTTCTTGTTTCTCCTTCGTGGCAGCAGACGATGGGCGGAGGAGACCAAGGGTACCTGAAAAGAGCTGACCAGGCATACGCTCAACAACGGCCACAACATGGCCTGCAAATTGGGGCTTGACATCATCCGTGACCCTGAGATAATCAGACTTTGAGCAATATGAGAGAAAGATAACACACTCTTCGTCTTCAAACAACATTAAACCTTGGCCTTCAACTTCTACATCATCTTTCTTCTTATCGTCTTTCCGCCCACCACTAACCTTTAAGTCATAAGCAGCATTTTCTTCTTTCTTCCTCTTTTTCTCTTCTTTCTCCTTCTTAGTACCCCAAACTTCGTCAACGTCAAGGAGCTCCACAGCAACGATGTCGCCCTCCAAAGCACGGTTACGATCCTTGGAACCACAGATATAGATATCTGCGTCCAAAACCTCAGTTGCAACATACGCGTCAGAACGGTTGCGCTTGTTGACACGGAGGATACCGACAACAAGTTTGCCCGCAGCTAGCAAGGGAGGCAGGGAGGCCTGAGGGAGATAAGGTGCAAAAAGAGACTTGCGTTGAGGCTGATTAGATTGTTGTTGAAGCTGCGACTGGAACTGTTGCTGCTGTTGTTGGAGTAAATTAACACCGAGGCCAATACCCATCATGTTGGCAGCCATCATATTCGGCAGCATGTTTGGAAAACTGAAAGAAGCCATCTTGTGGTGATGGCCCCCAGCTGCGGCACGGAATTGCTGCAAGCTTTGGAGCTGAGCCTGGGCCTGTGCAAGGTCGGCAGCAAAGGTATTATTACCTTGAACGCCACCAACACCGCCATCTGAATGATATCGTAAGAAGTAACATTTTTCTCCAATTAACTGAACTCACTGATGCGCCAGCTGGAATCAGCACGAGACACTTGACGAGAATGCCCATTGAAAGGAGGGGCAAAGCCATCTTCAAACCCGTCTTGTCCGGAGTAGGGATAACTTACAGACCCAATTACAGGTTGCGCGCCCTTGTTCACAACATTCACGCTATGACGGCGCCCATGACCACGAGGAATGCTTTGAGATTGTCCATCAAGACCAAGGTTAAGACCATTCAGATTACCAAATTGACCCATTGGATTTTGAAGGTTACCAAATGTCGTACCAACATTTGGGCTGATAGGCGCAGTGCTCTGAACGCGTCTGTGAGCTCCCCGATTAGGTGCCAAACCAGGCGTCTGAAAAGACAAGACTTGATTTGAAGCAAGTTGCTGTTGGTAGAGAGCTTGCTGTTGTTGTTGCAAGGCTTCTATCTGATTCTGAATAGCAATCTGAGAAATAGACAATGCCATGTCAACCAAAGTACGAAGATAGCTTACGTCAAAAAAATACCTGCTCCGCCATGATGCCAGTGATCTCGCCACTTTCACTCTTTCTATGAGTAGGGTGTGTAGATTCGTGAGGAAAGTCATAACTGGGCTGCTGCTGTTGTTGAGGAAATTGAAATCCCACATCCTCTTCGCTTATCGGAGGACCAGCAGAGCCAATAGTACGCTTGCGGGCACCGAACATGAAGCCCGGCGCAAGCTGAGGACGACCAGTGGGGCCAACCGAATCGACCTGTTCTTGTTGCGCTGCCAATGCAGCAAAACGGGGAGCCATAAAGGTCTGAGATTGGGATTGAGAACGAAGTTGGTGTACAGGTTGGCGTCGGTAATCAGGAATCTCGCCCTCTTCGAAGGAGTTATTGGCAGTAGCGTCCTCAGCATCTTCTATCATAGCGCCAAGATGGGGCGAAAACGAATTGAAGTTGCCAGAAAGATTTCCAGCATTGAGAGACGCAGCTTTGCGGTGTTTGACGTCAGGTGTGAATGTGGAAGAACCTGGTTGGAAGACAGGCATATTAGATGGCAGACTGGGGGTAGCTTGAGATTGGGCAATGGTGAAACCATTATGATTGGCAGGTTGCTGAACAGGGGAGGTCGTCTTAAGGTCTGCAATAACCCGCTGAAGGGAAGAAAGAGCGTCACTAGTTTCCGCAGCCTGAGTAGATGACTGTGAAACCTGTTTCGTGACAATCTGCTCCTTGGGGGCAATATGACGTCCTCCCTGAGAAGCAGAAGCCGGAATTTTACGGTGGGATTGTCCCCGGCTATTGCTAGATTGGCTCTGTCTGCGTTGTTGATCAGGCTTTTTCCCAGTGTCAGATGAACGTCTTGCTGTCTGCTCAGAGCCAGATTCGGGACCTCCACCGACCTTCCTGCTTCCATTGCTTGTCCTTGAAGAGGGTCTGGGGCCTTGAATTGGGGTACTGCCCATTTTAACACCAGAAGTGTTCGAGATATTGCGTTTGTTGGCACCACGGTGACTGCCAGAAGCGGACGTAGGCTTCTTCTCTTCCTTCTTGAGCGGCGGTTGGGATTGCGGCGTAAGTTCGTCGGTCATGTCGTTCGTAACGTAGTTTAATAAGGTTTTGTTATCTTTTCGTGGTTTCGAATTTCAGTGGTCAAGTGAATCCTGTCTAGACAATGAGCGGATCATTTAAGTACACAACAACACCCTTGGCATGAGTCAGAACAACTGACGTGGAAGGTGGATCTGGTATGGCTTTGCCCTGTGGGGCGAGTGAGGAGAAAGAATGCGTAGGAGGGTTGTCGGTGTAGTGAAATGAAGAACACTTGGTCACCAATGCCGACTCAATCCGGAGTTGGCAGAGTGACGTTCCCACGAACTATCTTGATCTTTGGATCACTTCATTACATACTTGACATGATTTATGTTTCATACTCTCGTGAATCATGCCGAGGCAAGACACAAAAACGATACATTATGGTCAATGAGTAGGATATTCTATGCTCCCCATCCTTCAATTTCCAAGTTTGGAGATAATAGCGTTAGTGAATTCGACTGTAGACGCCTTTCCGCCCAAGTCACCAGTGATTGTCTTGCCCTCGGCGATAGTCTGGTGAAAAATCTCTGGGTATGTATTCTAACAAGAGAATGCAACGCTTACGGTCAAAGCAGCTTTTTCTATCTTGGCCGCTTGTTCATACAAGTTCATGTGCCTGTTGACGACCGATAAGCGCCACCGGAAGAAAAAGTCGTAAGCTGAACGACTTACCTCAACATCATAAGAGAAGACAAAAGGAGTGCAGTTGGATTGGCCAGACCTTTGCCTAGAATTTGATGTAACGTTTTTAGTCAGCGTGTACAAAAACAGATATACTAACCCGCAATATCGGGGGCGGAACCATGAACAGCTTCGAAAATAGACGCATCCTGGTGATTTGTTGAGAAAGGTATGATTTCAATGCCTAGTTCATGCTTACCCGTCCAATATTACCGGAAGGAGTGAGACCGAGCCCACCGATGAGGCCGGCGCACATATCAGAGAGAATATCACCATAAAGATTTGGCATCACCATTACGCGGTCCGAGAAGGGTTTCGGGTTTTGGACAACCTGAATACTATTGGTCGATCACAAATCGGCAACTGAAACACTTGAGCAAACCTGGAGGCAGACACGATCGAGGAGATCTTCATCATATTTGACGTCCGGGAAGTCCTTCGAGACTTCGCGGCAAGCTGACAAGAACATTCCGTCTGACATTTTCCTTGGATACTTTTAATGAGGACAAGGTAACGTGCAAGAACGTACTGACATGATGTTGGCTTTGTGAACTGCGGTGACGCGATTTCTTCCACTCGACTGAGCATAATGGAAGGCGTACCGAGCAACTCGCTCAGAGGCGTCCCAAGTTATGAGTTTGATGGACTGAACAACTCCGTCGACTATCTTTCACTCTAGAATCAGTACTCCGTCTAATTCATAGTTTGGAGGAAGTACCTCATGCTCAATACCAGAATACTCTCCCTCGGTGTTCTCGCGGATGAGGACAGTGTTCACATTGTCATAGGGTGTTTTGAAACCTTGAATGGACACACAAGGTCGGACATTGGCAAAGAGATTGAAGGTTCGTCGCAAAGTCAAGTTTAGAGAGACATGACCCTTTCCGACTGTGGATTGAATAAGAGGCAAGTTAACAGGTCAAAGATCAGACACGGACTAGGAGTGGCGAGAGGGCCTGGAGTAGGAGGTGAGATCGGCAATCAGGTGTTATAACAAGACAAGTACCTTTCAAGGCAACAGTATTGCGCTTGACCGATTGTATCGCTGCGTCGGGAATGACAGTTTTACCACCCTTAAGCACAGGTGTTACACTAACTTCCTCCCATTGAATTGGCACCTATACGCTCACAGGAGTACAGCAATGATTAAAATGATTAGGCATCAAACCTCAGCAGCGACATAGATGTCCTTAATAGACTGGCTAATTTCAGGACCAATGCCTGGATGTCTATTTGAACCCTCGCCCAAGCCTCAGCCACTGAAACCGAGTGCTTACCGTCTCCGGGAATGAGAGTGACAGTATACTTCCCCTTTGTGAGGTGTGAGCTAAAAAGGTGGATCAGATATTTGCAGACTCACATTGCTACCCTTCTTTCCAGCAAAGGCAGCCGTTGGAGCTGCAGATGCATATCTGCGAACAACCTAAGACCGTTGAACCACAGGCCAGCGACAAGCATAGATGAACTGACAGAAGAACGGCTCAGTGCGCCCTGCGCAAAATTAGCAAGAGATCTAGACTTGAACATGTCGAAGGTAAAGGACGGAAAACGGTGGAAACTTCCGAACCCGCCCATTTTGGGGCCACGTGGGCGCGGATAAGATGGTTCCGCTGGCTTTAATATTACTTCATTTTTTGATAATGATGTAAGCCAGAAATCATGTCTTCTGTCTATAGCTACTGGTATAGTTGACTTTAACATCGTACATAGATGCCCAACAACAAAATTTACAGCTGATAAAATGATATACGCCGAAGAAGGAAGTATTCAACTCAATAGAGCGTTGAGCTGTTGTCTATACTTCTCCATATCCTGTTCCGTTTCTTCCTGTTCCAGAGGTCGAGAGGTCTATTCCTTCGTAAGTATGATCTCAAAAAATAAGGAGTTAGCATACCGGAAGGCTTGTTCCAACCTTTGCTGCTTCTCCCAGTTTGCCATCTGTCAATTCAAGCAATACTTTGTCAACCTCTGCGTCAGCCTCTTCCTCCAGTTCTTCGTCTTCCTCCATATCGAGAGTATCCTGCAACATCTCATCTAGAATACCAGCCTGCATGGAAATGTTCATATAGCCGGCGACTTATTCTTATTTCTCAAGGTTCTGACCTTTGTCATCTCCATGCTCATTTCACGCATTGTCTGACTGATCTGAGGAAGTTTAATAAGTGAATTTGATAGTTTCATGATTTCTGTCGATTTCTGGAGAGATCCTGTCACTTTTAGCATTGCTAGTGGAAGAACTGGGGATGAGCTTTGAAATATGGTTGTAGATCAGCGACATACCCATTTGTTGTGTTAACTGGATGCCTATGGAACCTATTCTGGCTTTGCTCACGGATAACCGATCTTTCTGTCTGTTGCTCCTCACAACTTCTTTCGCAAGTATACGCGCAGATTTGACGTCTCCTTTGGAAGCCAATTGCTTTACGGTCTGCCGAGCTTTGTTTGTCGCCAAGTCGAGCTGCGAATGACGCACATCATAATCATTAAGTTGCGGGGTGGACTATGCAATGGAAGACCCAACCTGCCTCATTTCCTGATCTAGTCGCCGGCTTTCCCCTCGGAGCTTTGCCTGCCATGCTCGTACTCTTTCTTCAGGGGTGGGTCCATAGAAAAAACGGTTGATTGTTTGCATTGTCGTGATAATAGTCTCTATCCTGCCTCGGCTATTGCCGCCAATGTTATGTATCGTATTCGCGCATGCCAAACAATCTCGCATGACGTCAATTAGGAGACGTCCGTTCTGCATGTATTCTAAACACTCAAAAAACCTTCCAGATACAATCCACGATTTGAGGTGAATACATTGTAAATAAAATAAGTGAAACCATCATCAGAGATCATCTCGAAATACACAGTATCGTTATAATAACCTTCTAAGCCGTAATCATGTTCGCTGTATCTGATTGACCAAAGCCTCCCAGTAGTTCCAATCCGAGTCATCCAAACCAGGTAGTCGTGCATCATTTGCAGCCATTTGGTGAGTCCCCGCCCATCCTGAGAGATCAGCGCCACCAGGGCCACCCCATGACAAGCCATTCGCTGTCGCACCTAACGGAGCATTGCTCACGGTGTTACACCAGTGGTCGAGCAATATTTGTGCAGCAGATTCTTCTTCTGTGTTCGGACTGCCCGATCCTGTCGGGGACTGCGCATATTCAGACGAAGTCTGCTGTAACCTTTGGAATGTAGGGGAGTGATTGATATGTCCAGATGCGGAATAGTGTATCGGAGGGGAATGTGACGAATCCAACGTGGATAAGGTTAATAAAGATGGGAATCGCGAAGCTGACGAGGCTGTTGTTGGTTGCTGTAACTCTGCTAAAAGTTGCGCTTGTTGCTCGCTGTTGGTAGATGAAGCATTCTCCAAAGGCGTTTGCCCCTGGAGTTGAACGTGTGAAGCTTTGGTTTGCAAGAATTCAATAGTCTTGAGTTCTCTGCGGGTTGTCTCATCCATCTCTCGTACACCATTGTGTTCTTTGATAAAACCATCCAAGATAGAACGCATAGCAGGAGCATCTTGCCCTCGTGGTTCGAGGACCAAATATATTCCACTTATCATTGCTGTCTGAAATTCCCGGTATGCATTGCTGAGAGATTCACGAGTCTCCTTCGGCATGACTTCTCTGAAGCGTTGCCGAACTTCGAAGTCCTTGATAGCTGATTCAAAGCAGGCCACTCTGGATCGAGCATAACGGTCGCTGCTGAGCCGTCGGAGAATGTAAGGTCGATGAAGACTGATCCTGACGAAGAGGATCTCGGTGATTAGCAGAAAACGGTGAACCGGGATGTATTTTAACTTTTCGTCCAAAGACTTGTCAGGGTTGAGAGCAAAATGAGGTGGAAGGCGAGTGACGAGTTTAAGGAGCTCATCATCAAGAACGACGACTTCAGAATATGAACTTCTTTCCCGAACCTGTTGAAAATGGTGGACTATCCTGCCAATGATTTTGGCAAGTTGGTGACGTAAAATGACAAATGTCATGGGTGTCGGACAGGTCAAAGGCGGACTTTCGGAAGGCAGAGGTATACAGGTCTCATCCTCGATGTTTAAAGGGGTCTTCGTAGACGTATAATCATCCTGTATGGAATTGGGGCGCCCGAGAACCAAAGCATAAGATCTATCGGCATGATACAAATACGACCTAGTAGCTAGTGTTGGTGTTTGGATTAAGTCTGAGAAAAAGATGCGTACCATATTCGCCTGCGATATTCGACCTTGGATGCATCTAAACCCTGAGAGACCTCAGTAAAAAATCAGAAAGATCATTTCTAAAAATACCATCGTCGAGCCATCCCGATGTAAGCCTAGGGCTTGAGCAGTTCGAACAGCAGCGCCCAATTGACTCCAGCATTCTGTTATTCGACGGTCAAACGTCAAGAAGCGTGCGCTCTGCTACCCTTCAGAACACTATTTTTAGAAGGTCCATACGTTCCTTACCAGTAACCGTGTCAAAACGATGTCCAGAGAGTCTGGTTGAATGGCGGCTGCAATTAGTAATGACCGCCTAGCTAAGTACGAATGAAAAGCACGTTCTAAGCTGGACGGTCAAGACCACTCACATGACCAGTAATAACGTAATGACGTAAGTCGCCGGTTTCGCGCGTCACCAGCGATGTGCTCAGGAGCGAGTCGTACAGAAATTGCAAGCACTACAAATAGGAGAGGGAGGAATCGAACATCGTTAGGATTAGTGGCTCCAAAACCATCACGTCCATGTGCGGATATCGATGCATAGGCCAGACGGAAGTCTCTTTCTGAGATAGGATATCGAGTCCAATTACTTGGATTGGAAAAGTGAGGTTAATTCTCACAAAGCAACGGTTACTTACATCGAAGAAAAGTAATAATCAATGAGGACGTCCGACGATCTAGCTGGAGGAAGTTCTTGCAGCAGTTCAGATATTTTATGTGGAGAGACTCCGCATTCTTGGACCAGAGATTTCAAGTTATCCGCAGCAGAGGGCTCTAGGTCTTCCCCTATCAGTGTCTGTCCTTCTCCATTCGCAGAAACATGGGGATGAGACGGTGTTTGCGTTATGTCAAAGTTCTTTGAGTCGAGAGGATGTCGGGACGAGCTCTGATCTCCATCCTCGGCTGATACACCCACATTTTGTAGCTAAGAACAAAAGTCTAAGGCGGTATACAAGGAACATTGTAGAGACGTACCTGCTCAAGGACAGAACCAGGCGCGACGCTTCCCAATGCACTCTTCCCATACCATTTTCCACTCTGAAATGATCCCCCACTCGGGTCCTGATCTTCTGTTTGAGAAGGACTATCGTCATCCCCGTCTGATATTGAACGTTGTTTAGAGGTTGATGCATTAGCAGGAGAACGAAATGACCCCGGAATGCAATATTGAGGCAGAGCCATCTCAATAATGTGCTCTAACCTGGCGAGGCGAGCACTAAGGTCTTGGTCGGCTTTTCCTGGAGTATAGGCTTTACAAAGATCGGGGACTTTCCTTGCCACACACTTGCATGAATTAGCTGTGTGTAGAGATGTGATGAAGAACCGAGTCTCACATGAGAGCAAGGAACCTGTCTGTCGCACTGGAACCGACATTTACTCACGACATAACATAAAAAAATCCTCAGTCTCGAACCTTTTGTTTCCGACGATGGCATTCACCGCAGGAGAAGCTAAAATGCAAATATGAGACGGCATGATGGGGGAAGTGTTTGGATCGTACCTGACTCTCGTTCGTTGTTTCTTGGAAGACAGCCCTCCTAAATCCTCATCTTCAAATTTCTTTCGCTTGATTGCTGAAGGTGGGTTTGGGTTTGAAGAAGAACCGAAATGAGCGGACGTCTGCGCATGCGACTTGACCATTCCTTGAACGACGACAAGAATGAAAACACAAGAAAAAAATTGAAGCTGGAGTAAAGATATAGCTAACTCGAGGTCATGGGTCGATATGATAGGTCCGGTGATCCGGCTACTTGAATAAATTTGACAACATCACAAATTTAAACTTGATCGACTACTTTCTTGGCGTTCTTTCAACCGACATGAATGAGGCTTCCTTTAAACAGATCAAGTTGTCCCTCGAGAGGCCATATAAAGATGACAACGGTGATCGTATACCGGTGCTCTTCGATATTACTCCAGAGGGGCAACAAATTTATGAGCAGTTGGTAGCTCTCGTCAATAATGCGTATTTCTTTCTCACTTGTTGTCAACCTTAAGAAAGGAAAATCCGACTAAGACGGTTGGGGATAACCTACGGCGCATCTTCATCGAGCGAGGGGTCGATTTTTTCGACAGAAATCAAAGGCATGAGCGAGAGCCAAGTCCTCTTACTGATGTCGACATCTGCGACACTTCCGACACATCTGATAGTTCTGAACGAGACTTGTCGAGTACCCAAACTATGAACGTTGAGGAATTACTCAAGATGCGTGCCGAAATTATTCCCCAGTTATTGTGAGCGAGCTCTGGCGAGTCTTTCGAGATCAAGCGCTTGAACAATTGATAGTACTTCATTAGGAGAGATCACACTTGCCAGAGACCTTCTGGCCTCACTATTGTCCTCTTCATCACCTCCGCTCGAATCTACACCAACTATTCTATCCGCCACAGTCGTCACCAAGCCGCCTCCGATTGTATCTGTGCAAGCTTTCAATGCGCAACTTACTATCGGCAGTAAAGACGAAGCGCTAAGAAAAGCTGCTAATGTTTTCAAGTCTGCAGCTGGTAGTATGGATAGGTGTAGAATCAAGGGAGAAAAATACTGGGTGGATGCTCTCAAAGTTAGAAGAGCCAATTGGGGCTTGAACCCTGCCCCCCTCCCTTTTGGCTCTGCGATTGGCAAGGGGACAGATAAAACGTCTAAAGATTTTCTCATCTCATATGGTCTTGAAGAATGTGTGTCTGTCCAGGTCTAATTTCAGACAGTAATTGATCTTCGGATTTGCAGCTCCTGCAGCGTTTCGGCGACGCGCGGTCGCTCGTATGGCTTCAGATGACACTTCAATGCATGGTCTTGTATTTTTACACCGTCAATATACACGTCTACGCATTTCTGTATCGATCATTGGAGGAGACGGTATATGCATCACCTCCCAGAACACGCTGACCAGGATTGACGAAAAAGGTCCCGAAGTTGCCTTGAAAGGTGCGCAACAAGAAATGGTTGAGCAGGAGATCTTTTCTCTCTTGGTCCATGAAGCTGGTAGTCTTCCTACGGCATCTGCTCGAGTATCTGAGAGGCTTATCGTCATTGACGCGGCTCACGGTACAGAACTTAAGTTCGAGTTGGTATGTCGAAACGCCTCTTTCTGCGCAAAGGATAATGATTAATCCCATGAGGCACAGTTGGAAGATGAAGGACATTCGCCAAACTCATCAGATGAACTCTACCAAGAGAAATGTAACTTGATATACTTTGCCCTTCATGCCCTCCTTTTACGGCGGCATGGATTTTTTCAAGCACAAAGGCTTGGAACGATAGGTGTTGGTGGCGCCACGAAGGACAATTCAACGCCCCCTCCAATATTACAACCTATCATCGATCTCCTACAATATCAGGTCTTTTGCGAACGAACAAAGTCAGAAATAAAAAAAATGGTTGCGGCTCTATCCGTTGTAGGGATCCAAGCTTCGTTGCGTTTCAACCCCATTGGAGAAACCGGCCGTCACCTTGTCCAGTTACTCGAAAGTAGTGGTGGTAAAATCATTGGTGGAGAGGCTGTCCTCAGAATTGATAACCGGTACGTAGTTTATCATGGACAATTGCTTCGCGTCGAATTAGTTGGCACAGGCATACCATCCGTTTGACGTTCCTTTCCCCGTCGTCATTGACTGCGCATTTACCTCAAGCAACACTCACGATCTCATCGATCCCTCAGCTATGTCAGTTGTTGACTGATGAGGTGGAAAGAAGCCTTTTATATAAAATCTGCGAACGAGGTAAAGAAGCGTATGAGCACGTCGGAGGAACTTGGTTCGTTGATTTAAGCAGATGCGTCGGGAAATGGGAGGGTTGTGTATTGTACGCTACCCCTGAGTTTCCTTGCTTCTTCCCCTCTCACATATTATCCTCAAGGAACTTCCATATCTCCTTTGGAAAGGACTTCGCCATTGATTGTTCTGCCTTTCAGTTGCACAAGAAAACACCGAAACAGGGCCAGCTTAATCGATATTCTTCCAGCCCTTCTAAACCGTTGCTTTCGTGGATCGAACACATAATTACAGCCGCAACATCTTCATCCTCTTGAAGGAATGCAAAGAAACTCTATAGATAGCTTACTTTTCTGTGATTCCATCTTAATCGGAAGAGATCACTATGATGATTGGCAATGCGTGGGAAGAACTGGTATGCATAAGACATACATAACACATGTTGAATGAGAGAAAGAAGCCGCGAAAACATGAACTCATGAAGGAGTAGATATCTACTCTTCGTCCTCTTCGGCACCACCGGCTTGGAACTTCTCGATTTTGGCGGCAATGTTTGCTTTGCGTTGAGCGAGGGAGAGTTTTGATGTACGGTACTTAACGCTTTCCGCTTTCCAGTCTTTTGTCTTCTTGGTAGGCTTGAATGTAGGATCTTCGCGTATAGCGGCATAAGCATTCGTGTAAATTTCTTCGATGTCCTCTGAACCAACACCATCAGCGAGATAGGTCGAGAATTGCTTCTTAAATCTGATAATGAGAATGAGATCATCCATACGAGAATAAGGTTTTATTAGAACACGAATTAACCTTTCATCATCTTCCTCCTCCAAGCTCTCCATATATTCAGCGACATGGCCACCAAAGATATATTTCTTCAACACCTCTGCGTCCAACTCCTTGCTTTCAGGGTCGTAACCAGGGAAACGCTTCTCTGAGTGAGGAACGAAGATACCACCGTCACTTGCACCTTTCAGTGCGCCGAAGACACGCGAGCCAGTTGAAGTACGCTTCAAGCCAACATCAAGGAATGCTTTGAAGGGCCGAGGGGCATCTTCTTCATCCAAAGCTTCCGTTACTTGGAAAGTACCGTCAGGCTCGACAACCCCCTGGTATTTGTCAGAAAGACCAAGTTTTGTCACAGCACGACGGGCAGCAAGGAGACCAGTCGCATAGGCTTTGAAGGAAAGGTGAAAAAGGACAATCTTAATGGAAAGAGAAATTTACCTGCTGTCCAGTTTGTCAGACCATGGTTGATACCGTATCTCGGAAGCTCCTTCGAACTCGCGGCAGTCAGGACAAAATCGCCTTGTAAGCGCGCATAGATAATCTGAACGGTAATGAAGCGATTCGAGAAGCGCACGACCAGGCGGTACTTGGGCGCGTTGCTGAAGATGGGTCAATAAGGATGTTTCCTTGAGTGTCTTGCGCATACGTACTATTTATTCTTCGCCTGGGTCACAAGCCTTTTGCGGGCGTAGTCTATAGATAAGCTATTAAATAAAGAAAGCGAAGCGTGAGGGAAGATGGCGCACAGTCGGTCTTTCCTTCACGCCTTCTGCGGTACTTGACCTGGAAACGGGAAAAGTAGGCGTCGGACTTGATCTTTTTGACGAATGGCATGTCTGAAAAAGATCAGTCAGTATAAGCCTCGCTCGTCATCCAAACGTTGTAGTGTGCATCCAGCATAATATGCTCCACAAGTGAACCATTGAATCGCGCAAAGCATGAACCAATCGAAAAACGATGTAACAATGAAGAACAGAGAAACATACCTTGAGGAGGGGCGAGGAGGCGGGGCGCAACGATGAGCAGACGAACGAAACTTTCACCTTGGTTTCCTCGTCCAAAACAGGAAATATTACGTAATGATGGAGGATAATGATCAGCCACTCTGGAAACCGTCTCAATAACCGCACTGTTGGCTTCGACAATGGACCCTCATCAGCAGTACAATTACCAGTATCAGCAGCAGCAACAAGCTGGATTCGATGTTAACCCTTATTTCAAGCCTTATCAACCTTCATATCCCCTCGCGGGAACCTCGTCATCGCATAGTGCACCTGTCCCAGCCAACGCATATGAATACGACGTCGGAATCTTAGCCCAGCAAAGCGTATATGTACCAGGAGCAATGATAGATAAGCGTGGTGGTGCTGGAGGGAAGATTGCCAAAGGCGGTAAACGCACGACTGTGCTGCGCAAAGGAGGAGGAAAGGTGTGGGAGGATCAAACACTTCTTGAGTGGAATCCATGTAAGCATCGAAAAGTATCTGAAAATGTACGCTAATGAAATACTCCTAGCCTGGTTCCGATTGTTCGTCGGTGACTTGAGTAACGATGTGTCTGACGATGTTCTTGCCAATGCGTTTAATAAGTATCCATCGTTTACCAAAGCTCGTGTCATCCGTGACCGCCTCAGTCAAAAAGTATGTAATTCGCCCACTTTGTACTCTCCGGTGCTCATCAAAATACAATACAGGCGAAATATGGATTCGTTGCCTTTTCTGATCCAGAAGATTTTTTGAAAGCTTGGAAGGAGATGGATGGTTTGTATACCTGTTATTGTCTCACTGATTGTTCATTACTGAACCGTTGACAGGCAAATATGTGGGTAATCGTCCTGTTAAGCTTAAGAAAGCGGATGACGGTTCCATACGCCCGGTGGAAATTGGTCATAGGAAAGCGAAGAAACTAGAACAAGACTTGAAGAAGAACCGGCACAAGCCTTACTGAAGCGATGGATTGGTGAGAGGAAAACTGTATTAAGTCGTGTATGTCCACGTTTCCTGTCTACCTACACTGCCCTTGCTCATCTGTCTTGGCGAGCCTCGTCTACAATAATTATCAACATGGTCAGTTTCTTGTAATTTGCAATGTCATGCTTCTTGTAAACTTCTAGAGCTACTTCCATGAGATAATTCATCGCTATGTAGTACTATTCTTTCAGAAAAGTGTCGACTGTCCACTTGCACCCCTCAGTCATTGCTAAGTCTTTCCCACGAGCCGTTGGTCACCGAACCAGACAGGAATGTTCTACCGTCTTTCCTCGATCTACACACATATACTACGGGACTTTTTTACTGAGCTTCCCTTGCATAACGTTTGAACTATGGATGTAGACAACTTGTTTAAGGTCTACTACACATAATCTACTTCCAAACATTCCTGACTTGGGACGGTTTTCACAGGTTCCAAAGTTCCCTGTCAGTGGAAATAAGAGAAAATTACCGGACATTCCTACACCTGAGATGCTGAAGAAAATGAGAATAGACTCGTCAGCGACGGGACGTAAATCACAATCACCGGAGCCTCATACCAATGGAAAAGGCAAGATTTCCGTTGTGACGGTCGAGGACGAAGGGGATAAAGAATTGGACCGTAATTTTGCCCCTGGTGGAGATGCGGATTTCTTTGCCGAAGAAGACGAGGACGGGCGTTTCTTTGGAGGCGGTTTAACATCAGAACAAAAAGAGATTTTGAACATATTCGAGAGTGTTGGCGGAGAGGGTGTTATGGACGACGTAAGTCTCCAATTGTCGACAGTGGTCGCTCTAATCCTGTACTGAATTCAGAAACTTGGCAGTCCGAAGCATTATCTATAACAGCTGTTCGCAGAATGCTCCTCAGATTTGAACGTACGTTGAACAGGAACCAGGATCTGCGCTCAAAGTATCCGGGCGACCCAACGAAGCACGTACAGTTCCCGTTGTCTGCGCATAGCATTTAATCGTCTATATCAGGTTCATAGACTCGGAAGCAGACCTTGATGCAGCAATCAAAGCATTACTACCTCTGGCTCAAGTACCTGTCCTTGCCTATCCCGAACTCGTGCGGTCTGGTTCTGTGGCACTTCTTGTCGGCCTTCTAGCGCACGAAAATGCAGATATCGTTATAGATGTTGTTGAACTAATCCACGAGCTTACGGACGAAGATGCTGGAAATGAAGAAGAAGAAACAGGGGAAACTATCGAGGAGGCTCTCAAAGTCCTCATTGAGGGTTTGGTATGTACAACCGGTCTTTCATTTCTGTAAACGAGGTGTTTTGATTCTTTTAATCCTTTTTATCCAAAGCTAGAGAACTCAATCCTTGAACTTCTTGTTGACAATCTCACTCGACTTAACGAACGTGAAGATTCAGATCGCCAAGGAGTGTTTCATATATTGGGTATGCCACTTGATTTGCTGAACTTCAACTTTATGAACCGGTGACAGGCATATTTGAGAACGTGCTTGGATTCGATCCCCAACTGTCTACAAGACTCGTGGGGAAGACTACAATTCTGCCCTGGGTTCTGACTCGCATTCAATCAAAAATTCATGACGAGAATCGCGGATATGCTGCAGAGCTGCTTTCTATTCTGCTGCAGGACAATCAGAAGAACAGGCAAGAATTTGGAAAACAGGACGGCGTCGAAGTGACTCTCAGAACACTTTCTGTGAGACTCCCTCTTGTATAACCTGGGCTAAGTCTAAACGCACTCATAATGTAGCAATATCGGCGGCGCGATCCTATTGATGCTGACGAGACTGAATTCATGGAAAATATTTTTGATGCGCTTTGCTCAACCCTCGGCGAACCTTCAGTGAAAGCACAGTTCCTGGCTGCTGAAGGGCCTGACCTTATGGTCTTGATGATGAAGTAGGTATCCTAGGCATAAATGCGAGCGATTATTGACTATCATTAAGAGAAAAGCTACAATCGAAATCCCGATCTATTAAAGTTTTGGACTATGCTATGTCGGGTGTAACAAGTTCAGCGATCTGTGAAGCCTTCGTTGAGGCCTCTGGTTTGAAGACTTTGTTTCAGGCTCTCCTAGGCAAGGTATGCTTCATATGTTCTACGCAATACAAAACATCGCTCAAAAAGAATGTTAGGGTATAAAAAGGCAGAAATCCACGACTAACCTTCCTCCATCAGAAGATACGGGACATATTCTAGGCGTTGTATCGTCGTTGTTATCAAACATTGCATCTGATTCTCCTGCACGCATACGGCTTCTGGCCAAGTTTGTAGAGTCAAATTATGAGAAAGTCGACAAATTACTGGAGATCCGTGATGGTGCTCGTTCTCGTTTGAATGTGGTTGAGGCAGAGATTTCAAAAGAAAAAAAGGTAAGTGGATGGCCAAGGTATTCCCGACCTTTTATCCTATTAACTAACTGTTTTTTTTATCAAGGAAACCTCGGATGAAGAAGAGCGGTCTGATTTAGAGGCAACTTGGTACCTCCGACGTCTTGACGGCGGACAATTTACATTGCAAACGGTGGATTACATTCTTGCTTGGATTATCATGGAAGACGATGGTGTAAGCCAAGCTCGGCTCTATCTCTGTTTTAACCCTGTTAAATCGATTTACGATCAGATCCGAGCGCACGCCTTGCAAATGCTGCGCAGACAAGACCAATCGCTCAAAGACATTGTCCAGACTTTGCGAATATTCCACGAAAATGTGGACGATTCTTCAGAGCCGCATTCAACAGATGAGGACAGCCACTCTCCATCGCAGAAAGATATTCTGGAGGCTCTTATTACCGCATTAGATACTTCTAATGTAGGGTAAACTGATTTATGAAATTACTGATTCATTAATGGCGACCGAAGATGCAAATATCATCGCCAAGGCACCCTTTGTTTTGACCAGCTCTTTCTGAAAACGAATCTCTGCTGCCACTTTCTTTCGTAGCCGTAGGAACAGGGTGTCAATCAATGGCGACTGTCCTAATATTGGACTGTACATTTCTTTGAGAAGCATTGAATGGATTTTCAATCGGCTGAGGAAGAGAACAGCGCACCGATTACCATACTCGCAATATTACAAACCATCTCGCCAAATCGAGGATCGGCGACGTACTTCACGAGTAGGCGAAGAACAGGTTCAAGAAGGACATCGTCACGACCAGAAAGTGCTGTCTTCAGCCCATCACGATGGATTAACTCCTGGATGAGCGAAAATGTTGTCATTGGAGGGACTTGCTGTTTACAGCTATGAGATGCAATCCTTGTGCTATGGATGACTAACGAGAACAAACCTTGCGCAAAACAGAATCCAGGGCGGCTGAATATTTGAAATTTTTTAGAAGCTTATCGTAATCCCTGAGCCTTTTCGTTCTTCTTCTTTCTACTCGGAGCTCGTCGACTGAACCGAGAGGTTGAAACTGAGTCTTGCCACGGGCAACGCCCTCGCCGAGTGATGGATGTGACATTCCAAGGAATGATTCGAAAGTACTTGAACGCAAAGGATCGGTAGCTTTTGTTTCCAACGTTTTCAGCTGTCGCCGGCGAACAGATAGAGTGCCATCTGACATTCCCGTCGCTATATGTGTTTCGTCCGGCTATGTTTGAATAATGAGTTCTTAAAAAAGAAATCTCGACAATAGGAACGTACTGAGATGGCGAGACACAGAATGGGGGCTGGGTATCGCATAGTGTGAACGACCTTGTAGGTGCTGACATCATAGACCTTGACCATCTGGTCAAGAGAACCCGTAAGAAGACGACCAGCAGCAGCATCAAACGCCAAAGAAGTGACAGTTTTCTGGTGATTTGAGAGAGCGCGTATACAACGGCCGCCTGAGACAAGATCCCATATTCGAATGATAGGCCCCGCGGAAGATAATGCGACGGTCCCTGAAGGGAAGAGAAGGACCTGCTCTACGGGAGTGCTTGCAGTGGCACGCGAAGCCAATTTTTCTCCCATAACCATTTCGCAGTGGCCAGAACGCGAATCAAATAAACGCACAGTAGAGTCATAAGAACCAGTCAAAACAAGGTGGGGATTGGACGTAGATATCTGACCAGAGCGCACATAATCCGTATGTGAAGTAAAAGTATTTATAGGGGATTGAGATGGGACATCCCATATTTTAGCAGTTGTATCATCAGAACATGACAAAACGTGGGCCGGTGAAAGCTTCGAAAACTTGGTGACATGTACAGGTTGTTTATGGGAGTCAAAGGTACGAAGAATCGCACGAGAGTTGATGTCGAACACCTGAGACAGACATCAGAAACCACTACATGCATAGAGGGTTAGGTCCACCTGTATCAATCCAGTATCATCTCCAGCCACAACAAGCTTTCCATCCGGACGAATGTGACCACTCCGTGCAACATCCTTAAACCGAGATATGGTTTTGGTTGTCTTTTGGGTACGAGGCGCGTAAATCTGCACCCTAGTCGCGGCAGTCACAGCATAACGGTGTGGTTTAGAGGGCGAGAAGTGGATCGACGTGATTGGTGCATATTCTTTAATGAAGACAGGGTGCTTGAATTGTCGCCAGTATCTTGACTCTGCATTATGTTTTGAAGTGCTAGGACGAGGATGAGATTTAAGAACGACTGGCTGGTACTCCATCCTCACTTAAGATTCAAAGAGTGTGCAACTCAAAAAATCACACACGTGCTCATCGGACCGGTCAGGGTCACAATTCCAACTCAGCTCCACGTGGGTCTCTGATAAGATTGATCGATCCGGATCCGAACCTCTCAAGTTTTCACGCCTCCTACACTCTCCAGTATCAGTGCCGATTTTTATTGCCTGTCATGTTGCTTTACGTGGATATCCTTTCCGAGAGAAACGATGAGATGTTCTCTGACGCTTTCCCAGTGTGCGTGGCTCTTTTTACACGGAAAGCAATGGACTGAGATTCTCCCCTTCGCAGTAAAATTGTCGACGATATTGTCTATGAAGTCGATTGTCAGCTGATAACGGTGAAGGCTGGTGCCGATGTTGATATCGGTCTGTATGCACTCATTCTGCCTATTGTGGGCCATCTGTGTATTCTTTTGTTTACATGGATACAGGTGCCAACCCGTCTGCTGAGGAAACTGAAGACGCTCTCGAGGATGGTGCAACCCAAGTGAACAACGTTGTACACTCCTTCCGTCTGCAGTCGACCTCTTTCGACAAGAAGTCGTACCTCACGTATCTCAAAGCAAGTTTTGTCCTGATAGTATATGCGCGATCAACTGATCCTTTTTCAGGGCTACATGAAAGCCCTAAAGGAAAAACTGCCCGAGGAAAGGCGTGAGGCCTTTGAGAAGGGCGCTCAAGCGTATGCTAAGAAAATCGTTGCAAACTTTAAGGACTATGAATTTGTAAGACTCTGGTGATAGAGTTTCAAGGAAATGTTCAATTAACCTTGATGCACGTCGACAGTATACAGGAGAAAACATGGATGCTGAAGGCATGGTTGGACTTCTAAACTATCGTGTATGTAATTCCTTGCCTCTCGTTATGTTATCAATCGCTCATTGATTCTTATCTAATCAGGAGGATGGTGTCACACGTATGTTTTATTTTATGCTTTCTCCATGGCTGTTTCACTTGCTGACTTTGTTATTAGCATATTTCACATTCTGGAAGGATGGTCTCAAAGAAGTGAAACTCTAAGAATTGTTGATGGTTTGCTTTAAACACTATTG
The DNA here is from genome assembly GCA_003313675.1 of Termitomyces heimii. Classification (NCBI taxonomy): domain Eukaryota; kingdom Fungi; phylum Basidiomycota; class Agaricomycetes; order Agaricales; family Lyophyllaceae; genus Termitomyces; species Termitomyces heimii. The sequence goes on from QLON01003692.1 coordinate 32,296, forward strand.
GACATTAAATACATAATTTTGTGCATGAGAGTTTAACGGTATTTAGAAAGTCAATATGAAGTCTTACTCGAGATACAAGTATAGTCAGTCAAAGCTGTCATGTCACTTGGTGGATGCGAAAACTTTCCATAGCGTTTCATAAGGTATGAGCTTCGAAAGACTACTTTATTGAAAATTCATCAAAGCATTCCTTGCATTTGTAAACGTACATATCGACATGCTTGGAATCATTCCAGCATTGCCTCCAAGTCACACGTATATGGCCTACCTATATTGTGCAATTAAGTGTGAAAGCTGCTTGATGTCGAGGCTTGCTGCCTGCAGTTGCCTCTGGCTAGTCTGATGTTCACCAGTAAGGTTACCACGAACAAAGAGTGGAAATTACTCGAAGACTTCTGAGTATTTTAATTTCTCAAAACTAGCTACCGTATGCATGGGTCCTTCAAACACCGGAGCTATGGGCTGCAGCTGATACACTGTCAGCAATAGCAACGAAATGGATTGATTGATCGATCGATCGACTTGCTTTTAGGAATGCTGTATGTCGATAGCACGTGACTAAGATATTGACCAAGTGACAACGGCCCTGGATCCATGTTTCACGTGACCGAAGAGACGCGTTCTCCGCAGCGTGTTCGAAACCTTAGTGGTTGTTTTTACTGTTCCAAATTAAATTATACCTTTTGGCCAGTCACTCCGAGGACATCCCCTCACTCTATGAGGATGACAACTTTGATATCTTCTCTTGAGTCACTCGTGTCCTCCGTGGTTGTTTCGGCGAGAGACGACCGTACTCTTAGAGATGAGCTCGTTTCTCATTGTCACGACATCTTGACAAGGTGAGCTGATTGACCCTCTCGCTTTTTCTCATAATGAATTTGAGATTCCAGTCACATTGGCCAGAACCAAGAACCTGACCTGGGTTATCTTTCTGATCAAGTCAAACGACATTGTAAGAGGTCAAGACTCAGGTGGTCCTATTAGCTCGTGCTGATTGGACTTCAATTACAGTACTCCAGACTTCTCCTTCACGTCCTGACTCCATTAAATTCACAAATCTGCTCTCGCGGCTCCTCGATCAGGTAAGCCTTAGCCATCTATCAGGCCTTTAAATGACTTTCGTAGCCTGTACTGTCAAGGAAACATGCTTCAGTGCTGTTCCTTTTGAGCCTCGCAACCTCCACCCATACACAATCCTTCACATCCTTTCTACCGTCACTAGCACCCCCTGCACCATCACGACGGTCTAAAACTCCTACTCCCAGTGGTCATGCCACTTCTCGGACACCAGTCTCCCGAGGCAAATCGAGAGCCGAGCTTTTGAAAGAGTATCGTACGAAGCATGGTATTTACATATTAAATGTTTCTCCGGTTTGCCTATCTTAACCACCATCTTCAGGCCTTGCACAGCTCTCCGAAGAGCTCCTTCTTCGCGATGCACTGTATCTGCTACAAGGAATCTCCGGAAAATATATACGATTCTCTTCTCAGAATGGTTTGAATATAGACAATACGCTTGTTTTTGCCGACGATTCGGTGCGTTCAATAGTATTTGGAATGTGCTGTGAGGTGACGTGAAAATTATTTATAGGAACACATTATAGCAGCCCCAACAAAGAATCTCATCCACTCACTATCAGAAGTGGGATACCTTTACATCCGTGTAGAGTCGTACGTACGAGAGACCGAAGCAGCCGCAGCTGTTGGCATGATCAAGCAGAGCCTTTGCCATCACCTACAAGCGCAGCTCACGCAGTATTACCGACTGATTGCCGTCCTTGAATCACAGATGGCTTCAAAGACGACGTGTTCAGAAAACGCAATTTCGTCCGACACTGCTGCCATTGATATTGACGAAAACTCGACCTTGACTTTGCGGAGGTTGGATGTGTGGATTAATGACTGGAGATTGCGCATGCGAATGATGAGTGTTTGCGTTGAAGCTGCCCGAGGTCAGTGTTCAAGTGTCACTTCCTTTCCTCTTGTGACAAAGTAGTAAGACACACATGGCGGCGCTCTTGTCAATCTCATACATGGGTACACTGATAACGGTGACCCTTTCGTTCGCAAATTTACTGATCAATTGCTGGAAGAGGTTCGTCCTTCTCAAAGTATTTGACACCAGGGAGTCTGAAATATAAGTTATAGGTGTCAAAACCTTTCTTTGCCACTCTTCACAAGTGGCTTTTCTCTGGAGAACTCTATGATCCGTTTGCAGAGTTCTTCGTAACGCTAGACCAATCCATGACCCAGGCCCAGTTTGTACACCCTTCTCCCTTGGCGGGTGGGATAGGCCAACCAATCGATGGAGTGTTTGGCGGGAATACAGATGATATGTTAGGATTGCGGGAAAATGGTCTCAAGTTGTGGGAAACCAAATACCAGTTCCGAGAGGACATGCTTCCCATGTTTGTTGGGGAGGCCTTTGGACGAAAAGTATGTCCATAGATTCAAGAAGCCGAAGGATTTTGCTAACGATTTGTCAATTTGGTAGATTTTCTCGACTGGAAAAAGCTTGAATTTTATTCGGTATAATTGCCAGGATAGCGACTGGGTTACTACTCGCGAAAAGATGAGCGATACCGGGGGTAGTAAGTCAACCAATCCAGTGCTCCTAAAAAAGGCTGATGCATGAATAGTTCTCAAGTACAGCGACATAGCGGGCCTTGAACGATCCATAGATGCTGCATATCAAGTCGCTAGCCAACGATTATTTGAAGTTTTCATCGGAAAGTTCAAGCTATTGGACCACCTTTTGGCCCTCAAGAACTATTTGTTATTGGGACATGGCGACTTTGCAGATAGGCTTATGGAAGCACTCGGGTAATACCAGACTGTTAACCTCTGGACAATATCATTAACTGATGTTTACGTGTAGAACCAGTCTGGCGAGGCCAGCCAACACTTTATACCGTCATAACTTGACGGCTCATTTAGACACAGCTTTACGGTCATCCAATGCTATCCATGATCCATTGGACGTCCGACGACGACTGGATGCGCGAATGCTTGAATACTCGCATGGCGAAATAGGCTGGGACGTTTTCACTTTGGAATACAAAGTCGATGCGCCGATCGACACCGTGCTTGATCCAGTCTCGATGGAGACGTACCTCAAACTTTTCAGGCACCTTTGGCAGATGAAACGTATCGAAGTTGCTCTTAATACTGGCTGGCTGAGAATAGTCGGCGGTACGCGAAATTTCCTCCGTGTTCCAGGTATGCGCTTTGTATCGTCGCCACGCAAGTCTTACTCATTGAGACGCGAAGAGCTGGACATTGAGTGGCACAAGGTCCGGATTGTCATGACGGAGATGATTCATTTCATCCGCCAGATGCAGGCGCACTGTCATTTGGAAGTTATTGAATGCTCATGGAAGATCTTGACTGATTTTTTGAATAAGAAGGAAGGTGATTTAGATGCACTCTTAGATGCTCATCAATCCTACCTGGATCGGATGGCGAGAAAGGTGCTGCTACTAAGCTCAAGGAGTGGGAAAGAGGTTTGTTCATTTTCCATTGGACGAAATCTTGACTAATGACAAAAAAAAAAATAGGAGATGATTCTGAGCCAGGTTAAAGAAATATTCTCGACGATTCTGAGATACCGGGAAGCAGTGGTACTTGCTTTTCTGAGAAGATTCCGAATTGGGTAGATGCTCACAGATGCTTTTTGGCAGGACAACTTTTACAACTATTGTCTGACTGAGTCTTCACGGCGTGACGAAGAGTTGGATGCCCAACGTGTATGTAAATTACTTGTGAATGGCTTTTCCTCTGGATGACTGACCATCTATTTATTTAATAGGGCGTTCACACTGTCCGCGTTCGTCATAACGAGCCCGGTGAAGACACATTACCTGGCCTGCTGGAAAGGCTGGGAGAGTACGGTTCTTCCTTTACAGAGCGTGCACAAACATTTGTGCATCATCTACAAGTCAATTCCGACCTCGATTCTCGCTTCCTCGGCGTGAGGTTATCATTCTCCGACTTTTACAAGTCGAGGAAGGAAATAGCGCAGGCTGCACAGAAGGGTGGTTCGTGATAATAACATTTACCGAGATAATTTATTTGCCTTGATTGCACCCATCCGATCATCGGCTGACTCCAGTTAGATTTTGGGTCATAAGTTACGTACAACAGAAACTGAATCACGTTTCTGTAACTAAATTATGTTATGGTAACTACTCAGAGCTCATCATGAGCAGCATGTTCTGAATCATTAGAAGCGGTGAGCGGCTTTTGTTCCGTGGGCTCGGCGACGACAACGGGAGTGAGTGGGTTTTTAGCGTGCTCCTCGATGAAAGAGGTCAGGCTTTCCAGCGAGCGATCACCTTCATAGTCAATAAACTCGCGGCTACCAGCAGCCTTGAATTTCAAGGTGGGGAAGCCAGAGATGCGGAAAGGAACACTGGCAGGGAGATCATTCTCTGGTGCCTCAAACTTGGCACTAAACAACACGATGAGCGAGACGAAAGATTAAAGAGACATCAACATACATGACAAGACCCTTGCGGTCGGCAAAGTTCTCGGCGAGGTTTTCCCAAACAGGTGCAAGACGCTTGCAGTGGCCGCACCTTTGACCAACATATTAGACACGATGGTGCACAAGGAGCACAAATAACATACCACGAAGCGTAAAATTCGACAAAGACATCCTTCGTATCATCGAAAACGACTTGTTCAAAGGATTTGCCAACAACTGTGTAGACAGCATTATCCTGGGTCTCAGGGATCGGCTGGCTCTTGAGGGTAGGCTCAATGTTTCCAGCAAGGTATTGTTCGACCCAATCACCAACAGCCTCGGGAGTGACCTCCTTGCTCTGGTCAAGGGGGTATTTAAGTTGATGCTGAAGGTCTTGCACAACAAACGCGGGCCACTTGGCTTCTGGGAGGTTCAGAGCCTTTGCGTGGTCACCGAATTTAATGGCGTCGATCCAGACAAAGTTGACCTTGGACTTGAACTTTTTGGCGACAGGCCTGATGGCTTCAATGGCAGCATCCTTGCCATCTGAAGTGGGGTCGAGGAAGAAGTAGGCCAAGGGTTTGTGACTCGTAGCATAAATCTGGTAGTTTTCGCCGCTGACCTCGTCAATGACGGGGATGGCAAGTTCGGCAAGCCACTCTTCGAGGTCAGCGTCTTTGGCGTCGGCGACGGGGTAGGGATAGATAGACTGGGGCTCGTCGTATGTACGGTAGACGACAACGGCAGGAGCAGTGACACCGGCAGCCTTGGCGGCCTCCTCGTCGGTGGTTGAACCGAACAAGTAGTCGTCACGATGTTTCTCGGCGAGAGCGCTGAACTCGGTTGCAAGGCTGGAAGTGGAGGAAGCAAGGTAGGCGACAGCTACGAGTTTGTCGGCCTTTGTGAATTCTTCGTGGTTCTCAGCAGTAACTTCAGATACAGCAGGAAGGGATTGTCTGGAAGGATGAGAATGGTCGTCGCAAGGGACAAGACACGGTAGCTTACTTGACCATGTAGCTGATGATGCCATCGGCTTTGCGGGGACCGTGGTAATCTGCAGGCACACCATTCTTGTAGACTTTTAGTGTCCTGGAGGGATGTGAGCACCGTTAATCACGCGTTGGAAGATGGACGTACGGATAACCCTGGACATCGTTGGCCTGGCAAAGGTCTGCCTGATCGACACAGTCGACGTTGGCAAGAGCAATGTCTTTCTCCTTGAGAGCGGTGGCAGCCTCTTCGTAGTGAGGGGCAAGGGCTTTGCAGTGGCCACACCTTGGAGATGTTATGCGCCATGTTAAGCGAGATGAAAAGAGGTGCATACCATGGCGCGAAGAATTCGACGAGGATGAGCTGATGATTCTTTATGGTGTCATCAAAGTTGTCCGCGTTGAGCTTGAGGACGTCTGACGCGGCGTCGCCCAGAGCCAGAGAGGCGAGGGCGAGGAGGGAGAGGGAGAGACGCATGATCGTAAGGAATAACGGAGAGGAGGACGGATGCTTATAAAGGCAATGCAAGACTGACGTGTCAGCTTTGCACGCGACTGACAAACAACCTCGGCACTCGTTCGCGTCGCCGATCGTGCATCACAATTACAATTATTCTACAGTACTTTAACATCAAAATTGCTCCCACGCTTCCGTCCACTAATATATATCCTGTCCGTCGCCTGGAACTCTCTCGGCGGAGGAAAGTCTGACACGGGGAACGTATGGCCACCAGACGTCGGTGGGGGAGAAGGGACTACAAGACAGTTGAGCTAAAAAGAGTCGACTTCTGACACTTTGCTTACTTTTGCGAGATGGCCCCGTGCCAGTGATATGATTGGTGGACATGACTCGCCGAGGTGGCGCCGGCGGCTGATCAGCAGGTTGGTTCATCATACTGGAGCGGGGTGGTGCTGGAGGTGGCGGCGGTGCCCGTACAGGCGGAGAATCTGCTTCGGATAGTGCGCGAACGCGCGGAGGCGGTTCGGGAACGCCATCGCTAGTGGGCTGTGGTTTGCGGGTTGGGGGCGGAGGTGGTGCTGCTCTTGTAGGATAAGAGGCGCGCATGCTGGATGGCGGGGGTGGGACTGCTCTTGTACTTGCACCAGGCGGCGGGGGTGGGACATTTCTCGTGGGGCTTGCACCAGACGGCGGCGGAGGTACTACTCTGGAAGTGGACGGCGGCGGGGGCACTGCTCTAGAAGTGGACGGCGGCGGGGGCACTGCTCTAGAAGTGGACGACGGACGTGGGACTACTGTCGGGCCTGGATCAGACGGTGGAGGTGGAACTACTCTCGCGCTTTCGCTCATCGGCCGCGGTGGTGGTGGCGGGGGCACTCTGGACGGACCTCGGTTCAGGGATGCGGGAGGCACACGCGGGGGGACCGGAGGCACGGGCCGCAACGAGGAAGGCAATGGGACGTTGCGGAGAGGTATCGCGGGCGATGGCCGGGCCGGGGGAGCTGGTGCGTGCACCGGGGGCGGTGCTCTACGTGGAGCTGGCGGAAGCGCAAAGTCGGGCGTTGCTGGCGCTGTCCGCACAGGCAGAATGGGCGCAGGCGGTGCTACACTCGGCGCTCTTCTTGCCGGCGTCTCTGGTGCTTCGCGTTTCGGGACCGACGGGGGTTTCGCCAGATTCATTGCTGCGTGTCTGGTCAGTCCACAGAGTCTGCTTGCCATGTTCTTGCTCACCAGGCTTGTTCTGTGCTGCTGGCTTCAGCTTTGGCATCCCTCCTGCAAACAGCCCCCCTAGCTGCGGAGGCCCTCCCCCCCCACCACTTGCCCCAGCAGGTGCCCGTACGCCGCCCCCGCCAGCAGACTTGCCAGGTGAATCCAGGACGGGGGCACTGCGGTCATTCGTCTCTGCTTTTTTCAGTCTCTTGCCAGCCTGGATCTGCTTCAATAGTTCGCTCGACGCCATGTTCGTCCGTAGTCAAGTCTATCAATAATTACGTAACATGACTACTCCGCCAGTGCTTTGTCTTCAAAATTTGCTCCCCCGGTATCCCGACGCAAAGGTCAACAAATGCACCTTGTCCCCCTCCCTACCCTCTTGTGCCGATGCCAATGTCGAACTAGAATATCGACATGTCCCATCGATCGGCGACGTAACAGGCGGCATAGGGAATGAAAGTCCTCCAACCGTGTACGAGAATTGTTCGCCCGCCTGCTTCTTGCCTCTCTCATGCCAAGGGTGCATCAGCATGCTCGTCGGCGATACAGACCCTTCGTGCTCTGGACTCGCCACGTCTACTTCCTCCACTCTTGACAATCTCCTCGTGTTGACAATGACAGACGAAACACTCCGTGAGAGATGTGATACTTTTGTGTGCGTTGGACGCGCTACAGACGTCATTACCACTCCCGTTGCTACCCGTGGCACTAGACGCTCAAGCGTCTCGATAACCCCCTCTTCGGTACTCGTAGTGGCCAAAGTCGACTCGGATGTCTTTCGTTCGTATTGCTTCGAGAAAGGATGAATTATGCTAGGGCGGGCATATAACATTGGCGACGTTGCTGATTCAGAAGAACTGCTGAACCAAGTCGACCGGAAAAGAGGCGGATTACTGGGATTGAACAAGACATCTTCCTTTTCCTCTCGAACAGACTTGTATGTATTGAATGTCCCTAGAATGTGTAAGAATCATCAACCGTCTTGACGAAAAAAAGACGTTACAGAGTACAACGAGAGCTCCTATACTGAGAGGAACAAAGTCTGCGACGAGGGTGATGTGCACCGCCGAGGGTCCAATTGTCAACGTTTGCAGGAGCAACAAAGATAGAGCCTTTCCAATTCTCCCATCGTACAGAGTGGCAAGACGCTGACTCGCCAAAGTCGCGTGCTGCGCAAGTAGTAAACCTAACCGTACAAACACATATATTTCAAGAAACAGAGCGATCAGTGAACTCGTCAGTGCAGTGCCAAGGAAGCTGATCGACATTGAGAATAAGTTGAAGTGAATACTTTGGACGTACTGTTTTTTATAGCAAATAGCGTCGTTTGACAAATTAAAGGGTCTATACGGAGATTAGCCATATCCATAGGTGAAAGAAGACACAGCGTACTCAAGAGTTTGCACGGCACCAGTTCCAATAGCATTGTTGGTTATGACGAGGACTGAAAACGAATTAGAGCGCATTCTATACTTGCAGCACAATAGTAAATTCACTCATTTCAACTACGAGAGCAGCAAGAGATGCATAGTATTCTAAATTAAGAATTCCTAGACTTTTCAACTCTAGGACAAGGACAAAGATGCCAATGATACTAGCTGTCTGTGTCGCCACGCCTCCACAAGCCACCAGAAAGGCTGGGTACATGAATGTCAAGCGCAAGGCGAATGAAAGAGATACATACCGCATGTGACATCTCCACGTAAGGGGAAAGACAACAAAGAACCGAAAAAAGCGAGACTCGCCGAGAGAAAACAGAATGAAAGGGTGAATACAAGGATGAGATTTTGTCCCGCACGAATGCTGCTGAGAGATGTAAGGACGGAAGCCTTGTCAAGGGTATTTTTCTCCGGATCGTGGATCAGGGAGCACTTCCGGGACATCCATATCTTGATTCGAGGGGAAACGCCGTGTATCCATTGAAACGAGTAGTTCAAGCTAGTGATAAAAACTGCCCCAAGGAAAAAAGAGGAAATTTGTTGACTGGGTATACAAGTCACTCTCGCCGAAGCAACGAGGGTGGTAATTTGTACGTACTAATCAGGGTGATGAATGAACTCGTCGATACTAGAGACATCCATGATTCAAACGCGGGTTTGCGCGGTACAAAGTGAAAGACCAATCCAGGCAGGCCAAAGGAAGGAAGGACGAAAAACTTGATAAGGAAGGCGCGGTCTTGAAGTCCTGCTTCGAGAACGAGTTGGATACAATACGATAGTACACAGATTGACG
>QLON01003716.1:0-23548 GCA_003313675.1 Termitomyces heimii
AAGACAAAGAGGAGATTGCAACGCACCTGCACAGAAACCGAACCCTCCTGCCCACTCACACCATAGTAATGCTAGAATGTCTTCTGAATTCTCTGCACCCTCCATTGCTGCCATCTTGGTCCATGGCACGGACTGGAAAACTGATAAATTCAACTGCAACTCCCCCACATCCAACTTTGTGAAGTGGTCGAAAGCCCTAAAAATCCATCTCTCCCTCCTTGGCCTGAAGCCTTACATCTTTGCACCATTTATCACCATTCTGAGTGCAAAAGGAAAACCCACTGCATATCAGAACTGGTGCACAAACAATGACCTCGCATGCATAATCATCCTGATGGCAATCAACAAGTCTGAGTATGAAGGGCTGGACAAGGACAAAATGGTGGCAAACCTATATACGCAAATAAAGACTTGCATGGAAGGTGAGGGACCCATGCAAATGGTTGCATTGATTCAGGAAATACTTCACATACAGTGCTTGCCCAGTGAGCCCCTGACGACCATGGCCAGATGCATCTGCAACATCATGAGTCACATCTTCATGATCAAGGCCCTGGACAAGGATCTGTTCAAATGTGTCATGCTACTAAATAGCCTGAACAACCCACAGTATTTGGCCATCCAGACGCAGGTATTGCGCAGTTTAGTGGATGCCACTGTGTCTAACCCCTATAAGTCAGACAACATCAGAAAACTGCTGGAGACCATACAGAACCCTACCACCCTAAAATCCACAAGCTCAGGCCTCTCCACCAACACCGCGCTAGCAGCCACAGCAAAAGGTTGCTACTGCTCTTCAAAACCCAACCTCCCAGGACATGATCACAGGGCTGGTGCAAAGTGTTGCAAGATGTGTGCCACTCACAACTGACCCTGTGGCGGCCATGAGGCTCCTTACTGCGGTTACGCCGGTGGAGCAATGGAGAAGGAGGGGTTCCACGCTGTGCGTGACGTGGCACATGCAGCTGCCTCAAGCCAAGGCAATAGAAATAAGAGTGGATCTGGCATGAAAGTCTACACTCAGCTCATGAGCCCAAAAGAAAAAGTGTACCTGGTGGAGGAGACCAACTTGGGGAAGCTACAGACCCTGAGTGAAGATCTTACTCCCGCAGAGTTCGCAAGGCTTGTCACCAATGATGTGCCCCTAACTGCTATGGCAGATGACATTGAATGGGAGGGATGGATGGCCACCATTGTGGAGGAGGAGACTGATGCTATACAATCACCCATGACAATGCCCAAGCAGGCTGGGGACGTGGTTCTATCTGCAACCACCAAAAACCCTTTCTTTGTAGATACTGGGGCAACTATCCACATCTCCCCATTCAAATTGGACTTCAGCTCTATCCAATCTATTAACCCAAGAGCCATTAAAGGAGTGGGAGGGTCCTTGATCTCAGCATGTGGGATTGGAAACATCATCCTCAAGTCAACAGAAGGAAAACTCCTTACCCTCAAAGGAGCCCTGTATGTCCCCAAATCTACTGTCCGTCTCATCTTAGCCAGCAAAATCGCATCCGATAACAATGCCTACCTCTGATTTGATAACCAAGAAGTACTGATTGTAGATCATGCTGTGGAATTGACCATTGCCAAAGGACCCCTGATAAAAGAGAGAGGCCTCTATACCATCAGCCTATTGGACACCATGGAAACTGCCTACATCATGCACCAAGCCAGCATTGAGACTTGGCATTGCCATCTTGGCCATGCTAACTACCAAGCCATTATCTGCTTAGCCTGCAATTGCAAGATCAAAGGTGTGCCCTTCCCTCATTCTTCCTCACAACCAAAGTGTAATAGTTGCATCCTGGGCAAGCAGACTAGGACACCAGTACTGAAGGTGCGGGAGGAAGGGCGTAGAGAAAAATGGAAGCTTGAAATAGTGTGGGCATACCTGATGGGACTGGTGAACATGTGATCTAGATCAGGGAACCATTATGTACTAGATATTATGGATGATTATAGCAGTATGGTTTGGTCCATCCCACTCAAAGTGAAAGACAAAGCTTTTGCGGTGCTAAAAGCATGGGAATTGGCTTGCAAAGGCGAAACAGGCCTGAAGATGGGAAAGTACTGCACCAGTTTCAACGGCAAACTCCACAGCAACCAGATGGATGCATGGTTGAAGACTAGGGGAATAATGAGTGAACACAGTGCCTCATACACATCCACTTACATCGGTAAAGTTGAACAAGCACACAGAACCCTGATGGGGAAAGCAAGAAGCATGAGAATCAATTCTAACTGCCCAGAATTCCTCTGGGACAAATTCTATCTCACAGCCACTCACCTCCATGTGAGAACCCCCACCAAATCGCTTAATGGCATGACCCCATACCAGCTATGGTTTGGATGCAAACCAAGCTATGAATATATGCGAGAAATTGGTTGTTGTGCATTTGTATTCATACAAACGCACAATCCAAAAATCAAACAGAGGTCTGTCAAATGCACACTTATAGGGTACGGTCTAAATTCAAAGACTTACCGATGCTGGGATCAAAAAAATAAAAGGGTGTATCAGTCCTACCATGTGAGGTTCATCAAGAGACATGAAAATTTGATGTCACCCGAACCACACCTCCCTGGTCCATTAGAGCCAGTGGAGACTAATACCCCTACACTCAATGATATTGAACAATTGGCATCATTGATGTTCTAGGAGAACAATGATGACTTAGGGTACGAGATCAGCCCAGCACACACAGCAACTGAAAACACTCATTAGCCGGAACAAACATCTCGAGACCACAATGCACCAATGATCCCTGCCCTAGACAGGCTCCCATGCAGGTCGACTCGCATCCACCAACCAACCGAGAAAGCTGCACAAGGGCAAGAGTGACTGGCTACCAGACTCAAAAAGGTGATGGAGGAGGTGTGAGGAGGCGAAGCAAGGATGAAGCAGGTGAGAGCAGAAAGGCGAACACAACCTGCGATCAATGACGCAGCCGCTGATGGTGAGCAGACACCCATACCCACAGATGACAACATACAGATCAATCAAGATCAAGTACTGGCTGTGATCTCACAATTAAGTGACTTCAAACCTCTCCCTGCTGAGACTGAGGAGGAGCCAAAAACCTGGAAGGATGCACAGAATGGGGCAGATGCACAGAAGTGGACAGATGATTACAGGGAAGAAATACAATCCTTAAAGAACATGAAGGTATACTGACTTATCCCATGCACCAAAGTCCTGAATGGATGCAAAGTACGGAAGGGGCGACCAATCTTCAAAATTAAAAGAGATGAACATGGGAAATCTACCAGGTACAAAGTTTGACTGGTATTCAAGGGATACAAACAAGTATATGGTAAGAATTACAACAAGATGACATTGCCAACCACATGCATGGAATCATGGTGGATCCTTCTACACATTGCAGTGACCGAGGGGTGGGATGCTACTCAGATTGATGTGAAGACCGCATTCCTTTATAGAGTCCTTCCAGATGATGAAGTCCAGTACATGGAATAGCTAGAAAGATTTGAGGAGCTGGGAAAAGAGGACTGGGTATGTGAGCTGATGCAAGGACTTTACAAGATGAAACAGGCCAGCAGAATATGGAACCAGACACTTAATGATTGCATAATCTTATGGGGGTTTAAGCATCTAGCGAGTGAGTCCTGTATATATTACAGAAAGTCACCTACAGGGACTGTCATCACCACCATACACATTGATGACTTCCTCTTTATTGCCAGCTCCAAAGATGAAAATGACCATTTCAAGGCACAGTTGTGTCAGACATGGGTAATATCCAATCTTGGCATGCTGCAATACTTGGTAGGCATCTTAGTTGAGTGGAACCAGGCAAAATGCACAGTTGCACTGAGCCAATTGACTTTCATCAACAGAGTCATACAGCAATTTGGATAGAAGGATGTGCATCCATTGTCCTTACCCATGGATCTGGGATCCAAGCTCAGACAACTAAACCATGACACTCAAACTCAAGAGGAGAAGGACAATATAAAAAGACTCCCATATAGATCACTCATTGGATGCCTACTCTACATAGCAATAGCAACACAACTAGATATAGCATTTGCGGTCCAGCAACTCTCTCAGTTTCTGGACAACTATGACAGGTCCCACTGGAATGCCAGCATATGCCTCATATACTACCTGAAAGGAACAAGAGACCTGAAACTGTGGCTTGGCGGCCCTTCTATCATGTTACAGGGTTTCACGGATGCGGATTGGGTGAGCTGTCTCGACACCAGGCGCAGCACAAGTGGATATGCTTGGTCATTAGGCTCAGGCGTGATATCTTAGTCAGTACAAAAGCAAAAGACAGTCGCCACCTCATCCTGTGAAGCCAAATACATGGCAGCATACAAGTCCTCTCAAGAGTGCATCTGGTTGCAAATGCTTACCAAAGAACTCAGCTGGGACTTCACAAACAAACTGACAACTATGTTCTGTAACAACAAGGTGGCAATTCTACTCTCCAAAGATCCATCCATGCATGCTCAAGTAAAACACTTCAATATCAAATATCATTTCATCCACAAACACGCGCAGATGGGTGACATCACAATAAAATACATACACACAAAGGATAATGTCATGGATATGTTTACTAAGCCACTCCCAAAACCCCTGTTTACATGACTCCACCAAATACTAGGAATCTCCTAGACCACAATTCATGCGCAAGGAGGAGAAGTGCAATGGCTTGTGGCAAGGAGAAGTGTTAGGACGACGTCATAATGTGATACTGTGACATGGTAGTGCCCCGAGCCATTGTCGGGAATGCAATGGCCACATACTGCTTTGTCTGCTAAATGTACATATAACAAGATGCATAGACACAAGTACCCTCAGTTGTGTTTACACATTACTGAGGGTATGCAATCATCTCACTCACATATTTATCTATACTCACAAGTACATATCTAGATGCAACACTAATTGTGTATTACTCTAGGTACTTAATACAGTTGTGTTTATACATTAGCAACACTAATTGTATATTACTCTAGGTGTAGATAATGGTCTATATACTGCTGCTCTGTATCAGTTCTAACAGACTGTGTCTGTTGTTACCAGATCCTTATAGTTCAGACTCTAACATGTTATGGGCATCTGCTGTTCTTGAATTGGCTGTTTAGCTAAAATATCTGGACTGTGATTTACAAAGACTTACTATTATTCTCTGTGCACAACATCCTCCTGACATATTGCTGATATTATAACAGCCTACAATACTACCCCTACTACAACACCAATTGAGAACACATTGATGTCCAATAACATAAAGGAGATGAAACAGATTAATAACTTGGCAAAGAAAAACCATTGAGGAGTCACATAATGCTCATATTGCACACTATGGAGCACAGCAGAAGGCAAAGAAGAAGGCAAAGACCATGTATTGAGTTACTATTATGCCATCTGAGGGATTAGCCTTACTGTGTAGGGTGATTCCAATGCTATCACTGCCTACATTACTGTGCAGAGTGGATCCACTGCTATAGCAAGGACTGAATTTGCTAGGCTAGCCTCCAATGCTCTCTTGAGGAGGAGCCAAGAGTGGGAATTGACTGGCCTAACAGTATTAACCACAATCAAGTGATTGAAACAACTCTCTTGCTACTTCTGTATGATTCTCACAATTTAGTCACTATATTCAGTGATTTACTGTACAAGTTGATCAAAGCAGTCTCTGCTTAGAAGTTTTCAGTGCATCTACACTATTTAGATTCCAGGCCTATTTGGAATATGATGAAAGCATCTCACATAAAAAATCTGTGTCAAAGGGATTGAAGGTTTTGCAAAAGGTACAACATTGATCATGTAATTACATAATACACATGCAGTAGCTTTTGTTGGTTGATAGTAGTCACATTTGTCACATTTGTCAGCATTTCCATGTTCATGGTCTCTATCTTTTGTCCTTCACAGTCAGCTTTTGGCACCCTATCCTTGACAAATTGTTGCTATCAGCATGTTAGAAACTTCCTTATTTTACTTAGGAGGTGATATTGTCTCCTAGAAGTGAACAAATTATTTTTCTAAAAGCATACATTGTGTGTTGGATTACATGGCCACCATCACTTTGCCCCTCATCACATATATCACATCTCTTTAACCCTTTATATCACATATCTTTGACCCTTTTCCTCTTTGATCATATTTCTTTCTTTGTTTCTATACATATCTATATTACTACATAGAGAAATGTATCCTCAGTCACTTATTACAGACTGAGGGTATATCAAACTTACATACTTTCAGAATATTAAATCTCCTAATGTTATACCATTAATTATTTGAGTACTTACAAATAACTAGGTATGACACAATATTAGTCACTTATTATGGACTGAGAATATTCAAGTACTTACAAATAACTAGGTGTTTTCTCTTGAGTTCTAACAGGTTATGGGCCATTGTGGTATTTTTTAGAGACACCATAATAAACTGATTTTTGCACTGACATATCATACTTGTCACATCTTAAGTCCTAATTCCTGACCAATCAATCAAATCACTCTTACATCACATTGATCCTATTCCCACATGCCTACTGAGATCTCTTTGTTCTTTTTTATCTCTCTCTCTCAGAGAATAATGTGTCAAAACCTATCCTTCACCTTGTTTTTGTAGTACTATGACTGACAAGCCCTCTGTACAATCTACTAACACATCTTACCTGCATATTCATTCTGCTAAACTGAATGCCCACTGGCCAGCCATGGAAACTCCATTTGACTACACCACCAAGGAATTCAGCAAATGGTCTACAAAGCTCAAGATCTTCCTCCAAAAGAGCAGTCTTGACTGTTACATCTTTGCACTAGTGACTAAGCCTAATTGTCTCATCATACAGCCTGATTGCTACACCAAGCCTAACATCTAACAGCAATTGGCTGTCCAACAACAACCTTATTATTAAAGTCATTTGAGCTGCTATATTAGATGTTGAACAAGAGGGACTGGTTATCAATAGCACAGCTAAGGAGTGTTATGATGGACTAAAATCTAGGGCACACTGTAAAGGCCTGGTTAAGCAAGTTGCTCTAATCCATGAGGCTCTATCCATGTATGCCCCTGTCTCAGAGTCCATTGAGAACACCATGCAGGAGATCTGTGAACTTATTGACAGAGCTTTTGCTATTAGAGACATCAACAAGGACCTTCTCAAATGCATTGCATTGCTGAACTCCATCCACAACAAATCATTTGTATCTGTTTAGGCTCAGGTCTCCTAGGGATTAGCTGACTTTACTAAAGACAAGTTATATAGTTCCACTGACATTTGTAAACTCTTCCAGACTATTGACAGCCTTGCCACCCTTTTAAAGCCCTCCAACACTGCCCTCATTGCAAAGTCACTAGCTCATCCTCACAATCATGGTCCCAACTTCCCATGCTGTGAGATATACTATTAGCTTGGCCTAAACTGGTGTAAACATACCAAGGCCTGGTGCATCAAGCCAGGAAGAGGAATGGCCAGGAAAATAATCAAGAAATCTAAGGCTGCACACCTAGTGGCACAAGGAGAAGGGAACAGCAAGACAGGAGGAAGGAATAATAACAAGTCAGGAGAAGGACCAAACACTAAAACCAGCATCACAGTAAAAGGACTTGATGGCCAAGCCTATATTGATGTGAAATTAGGTTATCTGGATTAGTCTGAATAGAGGCAATCACAAATGAACCAGCTTTCACTAAGTTCTGGGGCTAAATTACACTATACAAAGTACTTTTATGAAATATATAGGTGGATAATAGAGTTTATTGAGTTTTCAGTCAATGCAACCTTAGTCACACCAAAAGAAGGTCCAAAAAGCATATCAAACTATTGACCTCAAGTATACTATTGCCTTGGGCCTAAGATATTCACTCTCTGGGGATTCTGAGTGCAGGCAATCAGCAACCTGCTGAATGTTACAGAATCCCCCTCTATTTATATTATTTATTTTCCAGCTATTGGGCCTCCATTTTCCAGTTCCAAGAGACTTGGTATAAATTTTCCTAGCCAAGAGAGAATTATCCAATATTTTTGGTGCTCCAATTCTGTAAATTGTTAATATCTCCCTCAATTCTTTTTTAAATGCCTTTTAACCTTTTTCATTAGGTGCAAATTGATTAGACCTTTCTGGCAATTTAAACACAATAGAGTTTGGTGGCCTTCCTATTGAGATATAGGCATTTTACCAGCACCTGCTCAATTTTCCTCAACAACTAAATTTAGCTTTTCCCATCAAATTGCTGATCCCTCTATCACTTCACCACAGAATGCCTTTAGACAACTTCCATTGTGTGCAGATTGATCAGGCAATAAAAATGATATCCAATATGTATGGGTTCACATATAATCCCACTGAGATATGCCCATTTTATTGTCAGGGTGTGATGCTTTCCTTAAAATAAGTCACCTGATCTCCGGAAACCTGAGCATAGTCACATGATCATAATCACATGACTAATTTGGGTGCACATGTCACGTGATCATAGTCACATGATTGATTTGGGTGTGCATTAGATCAAAATACTAATAAGCTGATTTCTCAACACTTAGACTACTGATAAGGCTGATCTAACATGATATGGAGAGGGCTTTTTAAGGTGGTTCTGGCTATATCATTTGCCTACAGTCTTCAGCAGAAGTCTGTTTTATTCAAACTTTTTGATGATCAATAGCTTCATCTTGTCTCATTGTTGAGACAGACATATCAATATCATGAATGCATTCCAACTCCAAAAGTTAGACTCAGGGGCTACAGTACATATTTTGCCTTATAAATCCAACTTCATCACTCTCCAGGCTATACCACCATATACAATCAGAGGCATAGGCAATTCATCTATAGAGGCAATCAGCATTGGCAAAATATAACTTATATCCAGAATAAAACTGAAGTTGTCCTCAAAAATGCACTATACATTACTACATCTACAGTATGACTCATATCAGTTTCTGCACTAGTCTCTGGAATGAGTACTACAATCACCTTTTCCAATGTAGGAGTCACTATCCTTAACAGCAATAGTGGCACTTTCCTAGCATCTGGTCCTCTGATCCCTGGAAGATGTTTATATACTCTTGATCTTCAGATCACACTTGCCAAACATGCTCTCACTGCTACACAATGACCAGTCAAACTTGATACCTGGCACTGGCACCTTGGCCACACAAACTATGAGATTGTGGCAACAATGGCATGTGCAGGCATGCTTCCAGGTATGCCATTCACTTCACTCTTAGCACTACCAAAATGTGATGTTTGTATTCTCAGGAAATAGACAAGGATATCAGTTCTGAAAGTGCAAGAGAAAGAGTGGAGGGCTACTAAAAGGCTGATGATTATATGGATAGACTTAGCAGGACCAATGCATATCTAATCACATACTGGCAATAAATACATTATGGACTTAGTCAATGATTACACAAATATGGCATAGTCTATTTCTCTCAAAGCAAAAGACAAAGCTCTAATAGTGCTATAATTCTGGCAATGAGCCAGGAAACTTGAGACTGGTAGGAAAGTTGGAATATTTTGCACTGGGAATGACAGCAAGCTTAAAAGCCATAAAATGAACAAATGGCTAAACTCCATTGGATCCAGGCAACAATTTGGAGCACTCTATACTTCAGCCCACCTGGGCCATGTCAAGTGTATGCACAGAATGCTACAAGAAAAAGCAAGAACCATGAGGTTAGCCACTAAATGTCCTGAGTCCCTATGGGATGAATTTTACCTCACTGCATCTCACTTACACCAGGAAATGCCCACAAAATCCCTAAACAGCAAAACACCATTCCAACTCTGGTACAATTGACTGCTCAACTACTCATACATGCACAAAATAGGGTGTCATGCATTTGTCCTAATACAGAATGAACACAATCCAAAAGTCAGCATGTGATGTACTGCTGCTATAACTCTCAAACTAAGTTAAGTTCCTGGAATGCCATAATGAGCATACAAATACTGCTGAAATCAATGATGCTATGCCAACTCCTACTACACCACCAGATGAACCTAAAACCATCAGCCAGATTGAGACACTATCAACAGACAACCCTATTGCACCAGATGATGATGATGATAATCTCCCTATCAATCCACTTCCTACAGATGCACACATCCAGGACAACCACATTGCACCACAAGGAACCAACAACCCACCACAAGTGATAATACCACAAAGATCCAACCACATACCAATGCCCACAGCCAGATCCCAACCAGACAACCCCCCAATCACATGTCTCAAATGTGCCATCCAAGATTCTCATGATGCTGCAGCCCAAATTCAAACTGCAAAGGCTGAACATCATCAAGCCAACACTCCAGCAATGCACAATGAACCAAATGCTCCACAAGATCAGGATCACAATCCTGATGCCAACATGAACCCTCTCAACCTAGCAAATATTGCCACCATGAGCAAAATAGAGCATCTACTTGTGATCACTGAAACTCAGGCTGACCCAATAAGCTTGGACCTGGGTGACAAACCATTGACATGGCAAGAAGTGCTCAAATCACCTGATGCACACAGGTGGCAGGCAGCATACAAAGAAGAGTTGTGATCACTGAAAGACATGGGAGTCTATAAGCTCAACCAAAAGACCAGGTACCACTGGGACACAAGGTTTGAAAAGGTCAACCTATATTCAAAGTTAAACATGATGAAACTGGCAAGGCCATATGGCACAAAGTGTGATTAGTGTTCAAAGGATTCAAACAGATCTATGGAAAGGACTACACTAAAACAACCTCACCTACCACCTGCATGGAATCATGGCAAATTCTCCTCCACATTGCTGCAGCAAAAGGATGGGACATAACCCAAATTGACATCAAGATAGCCTTCCTATACAGTATCCTTCCCAAAGACAAGATTCAATACATGCAGCAGCCAGAAGGATTTGAGGAATCAGGCAAGATGGATTGGGTATAGTGTCTTATGCAGGGTCTGTATGGGATGAAACAAGCCAGCTGCATTTGTAATACAATCATCAATGAGAAAATGATCTCCTGGGGCTTTATATGCCTAGCATGTGAGTCTTGCATCTATTTTTGCAAATGAAGCTCCAGCATAACAATTGCTGCCTTGCATGTCAATGACTTCCTATCCATCACCAGCACCAAGGCCAAAAATAATTCTTTGATATCACAAATGTGCTCCAAGTGGATGATCACAGATCTGGCCATACTGAGACTTGTTATAGGAATTTCTGTTGAATGGGACCAAGATAAGAACCAGGTCCAACTGTCCCAAACTGCACTCATTGATAAAATCATCCTGCAGTTCAGTCAAAAGAATGCCACACCACTTTCCCTCCCCCTCGATCCAGGCCTCAAGCTGCACAGAGTTGATTGATCAATGCTCCCATATGAAGAGCAACTTACTCTGAATCAAACACCATATAGATCCTCTATCAGATGCCTGCTCTATGTGGCCATATCAATGCATCCTGACATAGCCTATGCTGTCCAGCAACTCACGCAGTTTGTTGACAACTATACGACGATTCACTGGAATGCTGCAATCAGACTGGTGCACTACCTCAAAGGAACTCGCGACTTGAAACTTACTCTCAGTGGCAACGACAGCACGCTTCATCTCACTGGTTTTACGGATTCTGATTGTGTCCATATAACAATGGGTGAGTGCGATGCTGGATGTGATACGTGTGATATTGTAGCACACTTACGGTGGCCACGGTTGTATCCATGATTGCTCTAGCTCAACATATATATCATGGTTGACCTAAGAAAACCAGTCCATGAAGGCTTTATGTGATCCATGTAAAAGGGATGCAACGATACATGGTATACTGAAATTCCACAAGTATTTATATATAACTGATGGTAACAGAACATGTAATTTACACTGGCAGAGAAAAATAAATAACATAAGAATGGTAACTTTATATGCCTGGATTTGCATTGATGAATCAGGAATCAAGTAGTCTTTTCTTAAGTTTTCACTTGGTGAGATAGTGACATAGGTATTCGTTCAGGTTCAGACCCCCTTGAACTCCCTGAATGCAAAATGACACTTTTGCTTGAGCCATTCCGAAGGTTGAGAATCAGTCTTGACACCATGAGACTTGTGATCCTATGCGTAGTTCATACTGCATGAAATAAAGAAGGGTCAATGATACTTACAAAGTGCTAAAGCTTGCATTGATCGCCTTGATGTCAGCCTGTATAGCAGAAATTTGTGAAATCTCGATATGGAAGCTTAAATGACGCACAGGTGCAAGCTAAAATTCCGCTGTGAGCTTTGATAATGCTCAATTAGGTATGCTCACCATGAAAATCAAAACAGTGACAAGATTTGCAACGAATATGACAGCAAAATAGATTACTCCTGTAATGCAACTTGAGAATCAGAAATAAATGTGATGTAGTACGCATGACATGCCGTCACGGAATATAAGCTCCAAAAGACTCCAGTTGGTGTTGTTCCGCATGCGTCTATGTTGCAACATGCGAAGGAACATTGTAAAGAACATTACTGAGTCTGTGCATAGATGAATCATCAAAGAAATAGTTATGCGTGATATCATGGCTAGAAATACCGAAACCCAATTCTGCTATCCATGTAAAGGCAAAGCGTCTGAAATGATTTTATCACTATGACAGCCTTATGCATCGATGTACACACTTACATGCCTGACTTTCCAACCAATATACAACCCACAAGACCTGATAAAAGGTCAATCAGTCAAATAGGATTTGACAACATATACACGCGCACCTGCAGGAAGGTTAAGGCTTGTTCCATCAGTGAAAGACCACTAGAATAGAAGGAATCAGTTGAAAATCTCATCAACTCAAGAACATGACCGACAATTTTAGTTGCTAGCTCTGCCGCGAGACATATACCCCCTAGGATAGCTACAGTCATCTTTCGAGAGTATACGGCGTACACACGAATAATGAAAATGACTATAGCAGAGGGATGGTCAGGTCAAAGAACAGAAACCTAAACACTTACCTCCGATCGTGAATGCCGTGACTATCTTGAGAGCCTCCGGAAACAATACATAACGGTTGCAAACTGCCTTGGGCCATGGTTCATGAAATGCTGACGGGCGACGTCAGTAATTTAAACGTCAGATGGGGAATTACTAAGAGACTTGCAGACGATAATGACGATGTATCCCAAGGGGGAAAGGTAACGATTCTGTGTGTCAGTGATACGTTCGAAATTTGATTCATGTATTGGGCCAAATTGATACGTGCCAGAGCATATAGAACGGTCATGGGAGTAAACTTCCGCATCCATATGAGTTCTACTTCATCATCCATGGTGAGCATGATATCATAGAAAAGCATGACTGAACGCCGTGAGACAGGAACTGGGCGATGAGAGATGAAGAAGTTACCAACCGCAAGCGGCGAGGGAGAACATTTTTGCGGCAATCCTAGAAGTTTACCAACGTCTCCAAGGAGGGACCACGCGGATTGATCTAATGACATACAGATAGTTTGCAGTCCTTGCGAACTCTGAAGCGCTCAGCGGATTAGACATGATATAGCCAAGCGTCAGAATCAGCGAGAGTCTCCTAGAGAATCTCTATTTGAATGTAGGACCCAGTGAAAGCGTATTTATGTGCTGGGCGGTCATTATGCAAGGAGTAATTTGTCATACACTTCAACGGTCTTCGGCATGAGACGCCACCTGTTGCCAAAGTTGAAACAGTATAAAAGACGCGAGAGTCTACAACAATAGATATCACCTGAAGTTACTCTGTATCTGTTACATAGCAAGCGAACAATATCAGTACAAACCCAGAGTTCGTCATGGACAGATGTAACGCTCTTTGTGCGGCGACATCATAAGCTGGCAAAGGTTCCTGGACTGGCAAAAATCGTCAAATATTCTCATCCTTCTGATCTTATAGTGGGAACTAACATCCACAATAATACAGGATTATGCACCCGGTACTTGGAGCACATCAAGGTCACTGATACATATACTTGGATCAACTATCATCTGTTATAATGTAAGCTACCGGAGACTGGTTAACAGGTACCATCGGAAAACTAAGAACGTCACCAGATAGAAATGATGGACATCTTTTATTTTTAACGTGGACATATTCTTGATTATAGTGTTAACGATGAAAACCAATCTCTTCATACACCACAAAACCTCGTGAAAGATCTGTGATCAGTGTCGCTCGAAAGCAACAAGCGGAATCGACTAATCGGCAACTGCCGTCCTGGCATGTAAATTGTTGATCTCGGTTC
The DNA here is from genome assembly GCA_003313675.1 of Termitomyces heimii. Classification (NCBI taxonomy): domain Eukaryota; kingdom Fungi; phylum Basidiomycota; class Agaricomycetes; order Agaricales; family Lyophyllaceae; genus Termitomyces; species Termitomyces heimii. The sequence goes on from QLON01003716.1 coordinate 14,239, forward strand.
TAGTGTCAAGATTGTTTCAACTGGAACGGTTGCCGAACGGTCGCTAAAATTGGACATGATGAACAGAAGGAACTTGTGTGTTATCGATTTCTACATGTTACTATATATTTCAGTAAGGTATTTTAATCTAACTAGTCACTGTCGTGAATTGACCCTATTTGTGTAAAATCAGACAGGAGCGAGAGGAAACAGAGTAAACTGAGAGACTGAGAAAGTAATAGAAAAGTAAGAGATAGGAAATTCTGGTAATATCAAGACTAAGGACTTACTACAGTTTCAAAGCCTTATGTATGTGGGTGGAGTCAGGGTTAGGCTATTGGAAGTTGTTGGCAAAATAGTGGGGAGGTGATTCTGGATAGGTTGGCAGCAAGTGTATAGGAAGCAGAGAGTCACCTGATCCTGACAGAGTAATGCATTATATTGTGTAATTACAGTAGAATGGTAGTGCATTTTTCTCTGTAAGGTAATGAGAAAATATATGACTATATTGCATGACAAAAGTGCAACAAGCAAGGATTGAACAATGGATTTCTTACCTGAATGGATGACATGGAACACAATAACTAGACCTTTGAAAGGAATCATTTCATAGGCTTCACAAATTTATGACGAAAAATATTGTTGGTCATCTGTTAGGATGATTGATTGATTTTTGTCATTACTGAATTACATAACCCTTTACTATGGCAAGTCTTGTATAGATATTCTACCATGCAGTATTTTGCCATAACAGCCGGGAGATTCTCCTGTAAGAAGAGAATTGTGTATATTAATCACCTCGTATTTAAGTGACCAGAATGGAAAGTTCAAATTTCAATACATGCGTAACCATGTGGTTTTAACCTGATCATTTTACTCAACACCTCATTTCAGTGACATAATTTGACTAAAAGATTGATTAAATGCATTCAGAGTACAAGGTAAATTGATACAGGTTTTTGAGCATAAGTTAACATTTCCTCTCACTTGGGGCCACTGACAGTCTTTAAATGGTGTCGACTGTTAATTCTAGTTTGAAGTTGCTGATTACAATGGGTTTGCGAGTCTGATGGAAAAACGTTCTATTTCATATAGTGAGAGCTGTTTGTTGACTCTTGGTCGTCTTTGAGTAGGTCCTCAAGAATTAATAAATCATATCAACAATGTGGTGAGGTCATTTTCTTGCTTTTGAAAGAAAATACCATATTGAATGCACATAGTGGCGTGCTTTCCTCCAGCTGACATGGTATACAACGTGACATTCACAGACACATAAGTATGCTATTGATTCAATCCAATATGGATTTGGGTGGCGTATCAGCTACAAGATAGTCTCATCAATGTTTTATGCTTCGAAATGCGTCAATTCCTTCTAAAACACATGGCGAAAGTCTAATATTTCTACTTCAGCTCTGTTGTAGCATAGCGCAGAGTAATAAACTTGTTTTGAGAACTTGAGTTCACGGATCGAAAGATACCTGAAGTCCAGTCACAGAATTAACTATATACGTCAGCTTTGGTCTCAGACACGAATACGAGTAATATGTTCGTGATGTCAGTATGATAATGAAGTCAGGTCATTATGAAAAAAAGTTGAGACACAAGTTGAGACATACATTATGACGATGTAACAATGAAGATATTGATGAACGAAGTTAGAGAGCGATTTCTTGGATAAGTTCTCAATTCGCAGCTCTCAGACTAAACCGAACTTGTACAGCCTTAATAGTTGCCGGTGCTCGGATTGGAATGTTTCCATTCAAGCTGTCCCGCCAGGTTCACTTCCTTCTGATACATCAGTCGGTTTGCTGGATATGTTTCTGGTGAGAATCTTTAACCCCGCGAAATGTACCCGATTGCGGATTGCAACATTTGATTAGACAGTTCCAAACTCTACTTTGGAGAAGCATAAATGGGGAAAGGGACACAAGTATCTCACGACAACGACATATATCACTACGCAAGCTGTTGGAATTTTTTGTGCTCCGTGGTGTCAGCCTCCATTTGTAATCCAGGGTCTTTCTGATTTCGCCAGTCAAATGTTCTGTCGGGTGTTTTTCACGTCACAGCCTCGTTTTCCGATCATTTTCGAGGTCGTGTCTATTACAATAGACTCCACGGATCCAGGATATTGGTTGTCGGCCAGGCATAGCCTGCCTTTCGCATATTTTGATGGATTTGCGGCATGATGGACTATAAACATCGTTTACCAGGTTGAACAAGCCAGTTTCCACCAACCCCCTCTCTGCAACAGAATGGTTTCTAAAATCCGTGAATTGCTCAACCTCATATCTGACGCTGTCGACAAACTCGAGGGCGTTTGTAACCGCAAAGGACTGCAGATTCCCGATTTATATACCGCTTTCACTCCTGCGTCCGAAACCTTCCGCAGTGATCGCGATGTCGAAGAATCTGCGCGCATTGTATCTGCAGCGGCGTTACATCTAGAGGCTATCCTAACCCCGCCTAATGTTTCCTTGTACCATATAGTTGCTGGAGTGGGTGCTCTGTCTGTATTGATTGATAAACACTTGACTTTTTCTTCAGCATTTCAAATCTGCCGCACTTCGTGCTTGCCTTGAATCTCATGTGACGGAGATTCTGCGTGAAGCTGGTCCGAACGTCAGTATATCTTGATTTCATATCGATACTTTGTAGCTGAAAAGGACCGAAGGGTCTTCACGTTGATGATATTGCCGCCAAGAATGGGTTAGATCCACGTAAATTGAGTGAGTGTAAATGACTTGTATGTCATCAGGCCTTCACTAATCTGGTGTTTTCTAAAGCTCAATTCTTACGCTACCTTGCTACCAATCATGTATACCGTGAGATCAGTCCAAACGTCTTCACCAACACACGCATCTCTAGCATGATGGATACACTCAAATCCAGCCAGGAGATTTTATCCAAGTCAGTATCAACCTTCCTCGATGAGGGCCCTCAGTATTGATTTGTATCAGTCCTGAGACTAAGCATGATAACACAACTGGCCTGCCTGCTCTGGCTGCTCATCAGTATTTTTCTTTATTTTCTTGAAAACAGACGGTATTCCTTAATTATTGCTACAGCCTCGATGAAGCGTTTAAAGCATCCGCATATGCATGGGAAACTTTATCTGACTCAGCTACCGCTAAATCTGGTGATCCTCATGCTTCAGCATTGTCTCGGGCTTTCAACTCCAAAGAGACACTCTGGGACCTTTTTTCTCGTGACGATATGAGAGCACGCCGATTCAATAACGCAATGAAAGGAGTTCAGGCTCTGCAGCCAGTTGATGCGATCTTGAAGGGTGCGTCCTCTCTCGTGGGCTTTGATTGTCCATTTTCATTCACATCATGATGATAGCGTATGAGTGGAACAAGCTTTCTGCAGGGTCTGTGATTGTTGATGTTGGTGGAGGGATCGGCTCGGTATCCCTTGAAATAGCTCGCCAGTTCCCAAGCTTTGAACTAGTGGTTCAGGATCTCCGTCCCGTGATTGAAGATGCGAAGAAGGTGATATATACTATATCTGCTCATCATTTGTTTTTCTTCTGAACATATCAAAATAGTTCTGGCACACGAACCTTCCGAACGCTCGAATAACACTTGAAGGTCAATTTTGTCATCATATCTCGCTAGCAGACTAAGGCTTACTTCGTAATTAGTCCAGGACTTTTTTACACCCCAACCAGCGAATCGCGAGGTGTCGGTTTTCATGTTGAAGCAAATCCTTCACGACTGGTCTGACGAGTACTGTGTCAAATTCCTAACACAACTTCGTGCGGCAGCTCGAAAGAATACCAAACTCTTGCTGATCGAAAGCATTGTACCCTTCGCTTGTCGAGATCAAGATAATGATGACAATGGATGGCGTGTACCAGGATCAGTTCCCCGTGAAGCTCCGGCCCCACTTCTTTCCAATTTCGGCTCAGTGAATGAAATGGTTTATAGCGTTGACATGGACGTAAGTCCTCCTTAAGTTGATCAATGTTCAGTGTAGTTCATGAGCCTGTGGTAGATGTTCGTTCTCTTCAATGCCCAGGAGCGTACCATTCATCATATTCAAAAGCTGCTCCTGAGCACCGGCTGGAACATCAAGAAAGTATATCGTCAAGAAAGCAATGATACATATCTCCAATCAATTGAGGCAGTTCCAGTTGAAGTCCATAATGTGGAAATCTAGATTGTTGAGGTTCCCACATTGTAATTTACCCTCTAGCGGTGTGGATTATTCAAGCAGGTTGTAGAGTCCGTTTTGTATATCGATTTCTTGTAGTTACACATAACAACAATATCATCAGACGTCTCATGCACAAGTGTTGCCAGAATCATTGTTTGACGTCAGAAGGTAGTTAAGTTATATTTTGTGTTATTCTTACATATGTTATCTTCTCATTTCTAATCTCTGAATTGGTTCCACTCATCACATTCTATGGGCCAATTCAAAGTAGAGTTCTCAGGCATACAATGGTGAGGCAAGGAATGAGTCCCGGCAGTTTTGCAGAAACCTATTAGACCATTGGTGATAGAACACTAGCCCAATTGTGATATAATACTGGTATAGCACTGATATGGTACTGGCACAAAACTGATACAGTGATGATATGGGTGCTAGCACTGCAGTGATATGACACTAAGAATGAGGTGATCTGTAATGCAATGTTGCAAAAGTGTCATCACCCATTCATGTTCTCCAGGATAGGCTCTCACCTCCTTTTTCCTTGATCCAGTCTCTGTCATCACTGATCCAATCAGTGAGATCACTGAACATCCCTGATGCAGCCTTTCTTGAATGTACCTTCAGGATGACTTCAATTCTCTGTGCTATAATGTTCCTGTTCCAGGATGATCACTCTTAAAACCACTGCATGCATCACTCTGAGCAATCACCTTGTAGGATCCCACCTCTACACAATCACCTCCACTACATGATCCCACCACCACACAATTGTCTCCACTGTACAATCACTCCCATCATCTGACACACTTGTTGAGTACATAGGAAGAGTCTCTTCATAGTCAGTAGCTAGTCTCAATATTACTAGTACCATTGCCAATAATGTTAATTTTGCCTCTATTTTTCTTACCTAGTTTTGTCAGTCTCCAGTCTCCTCTATCTCTGTTTCTCTCTTTACCTTTTCTTTGCTACATCTCAAATTTATTCTCTTCATTTGTCTCTTGTTTCTGTCTTGTCTCATCTCAAATATCTCCTATTGATTCCTTCTTGCCAATCTCCATTCAGCTGTTAGGTCCTGCTGACCTGAGGGCTCACTCTGTTGAGCAGGAACTTACTAGTTGTCCCTTGCTGAAAAGGTAGATGTACACAGAGGTCCAAAGTTAGTGCCAGAGTTAGACACCAGGAGAATCATGGGTGATGGAGGGAGTAATAGAATTAAGTAGATGGAAATTAAGGGAGGAAGGAAATGGAAGTTGGAGACTAGAGAAGAAGAAAGGTAGATAGACAGGGTAAGTGGATAGAGGAATAGAATAGAGAAAAGGAGTTGAGATAGGGGTAAGAAGCAGGTAAGAAAGAAAGGAGGATTGGATCAGAGAAGGAAATGAAGCAGAGGCAATGGGGAGAGGTAGATGGGGAGAAAAATGAGATAGGAAGGAGATAATAAAATGTGGAAAAGAACTGGGAAAACAGAGATTGGAGCTGAGTCAAGTTAAGGAGAAGGGGAAACCAGAGAAAAGGAAGAGAGAGAGAGAAATGAAGATAAAGGCAACAGACAAGATGAGGTGGAGACAGAGAAGAGCTTGAGGAGAAAAATGAGACAGATGTGGAAATAAATGGGATAGGATTGAGATAGTAATAATACAGAGAAGAAAGAGAACAAATAAGAAACCTAAAGATATGTGGGCAAAGCTAATATCAAGACTATCATACTGACTATGGGGCTACTACTTAAGTACTTGCAGGATGTCTTGGACTTTAGAAGGAATTGTGCACCAGAGGAGATCAGGCTTTGATGCAGTCAGGTGGTGGGACAATCACACAGAAGTCAGGAGCTGCAGGGCAATCCTGCAAAGCAGTATCTGTCTGGTGTCAGAAGTGATCTGGCCTCACTGGAGGAGCTGAGCATGGTTGGGTTGTTGGGGAGTAGAGGCTTTGGGAAAGCCTGATGATCAGATCAGTGGTGGTTGGATATTGGAAAAAAAGGAGGGTGGGGTTGGTGTGGTTGTGCCCAGGAAAGTGTGGTAAGGTCATGACATCAGCTTCATCTTGATTTTTCTTGATGTAACTCAGCTTTGACTCTTTTTTCTGATCAGCCCCAGTTTTGATTCATTTAACTCTGTCTCTCAACTCACTCAACTAGTTTTGCTTGTCTTCTGCTCTCCAACTAATTCCATTTTAGATCTTTCCACCTCCATCTTGACTTCTGTTTTGTCTCAACTCTTCCATCTTCTTTCTGTATCTTAACTATTTCCCATTCCTTTCTCTTTTCTTTCCTTATCATTCTCTTCTCTTTTATGTATTTTCCATTTCATCTCCAATTCTTTAATTTCTCTTCTTTGTTTTCCCCAGTTTTTCTTCATCTATTTCTAACTCCTCTATTCATATATCTATTGATTCTATTTTTTCTCTACTTACTTCTTTCCCCTCATCTTTCTTTTCCATTCATTCTGGTTTCTGTTTTTTCTACTGCCCTTTTCCTTTTCTCCATTTTACACTCCTCCAGTGCTACTCTTTTTCTAGCTCCTTATCATCTACATTCTAATTTCCAAAACCCAACTAGTAGATTCCTGCTCAACAGAGTGAGCCTCTGAGTCAGTGGGACCTAACAGAATGCATTCAAAGTATTCACTATTTTGCCTGTGGACAAATAATCAGTGCTGCATAGCACAATTGCTCACCAAACAAGATAATTCTATCAATCAAGTGTTAAAGCTCAAGACAGTGATTAAGGATGCTGGGCATGCATGCATCTTCTTTCCAAAGTTTCACTGTGAATTAAACTCTACTGAGATAATGAGTTTTTTATCATATAATTATATGATGACACTTAAACCTTAAGTACTTATATGTATATAGAAAAAAACCAAAGAAAACATTTGAAGATACAATTGCAGCTGCATTTTGTAAGAGCAACCTCTAAAGGCTGTAACTCAGTCATACAGCTGGCAGAGGGAGATCCAAAGTTATATTAATAAAAATAATATAGGTACAAATAATAAAGTATTAACCTAGCAAAGAAAGATTCAAAGAGAACAAGTTTAAGAATTCACTCTGCCTATCAATAAAAAAATATTCTGAGGTCAAGTCATGTCACAGTGATCCATTTCCCAGAGTCTGGCAAAGGCTCTAAACCAATAAGGAAGTTTATTTCCATGGTTTAGCCAGTGAGGAATTTGATGAAGGTAATAGAAAATGGATGGATGAATTAGAGTGAAAAGGCCTGAAAATTGGAAGGAAACATGGGGTAAGGAACCTCCAAAATTGTGATTTTCTGACAGAGATCAAGCATTAGCAAGATTAGTAGCAGGATAATTATGTAGAAGTTATTTATATCTCCATTTAGAATAATCTAGTATAAATAGAATATTTTATTCATAATAATGTCTTTGTATTACCTTACATTTTAATTTTCTATATTTTATCTTAAACATTCTAATATAAATGGAATATTCTATTTATAATAATATTTCAATGCCACTTTATGTCACAACCCCTTCCGGAGTCCCCTGGGATAACCCCAGAACCCTACCTGGGACCCTCTTCATTAACCCCACAACATGCCCTGCCCCTGCAACCACTAATGCCACCATTAACTTGCATCACAACCACTATCAGCCAACCCCCCGGGAATCCTGCATCACGGACCCTGGGACCGACTACCATCAACTGCTGGATCACGCTACCCACTTCCAGCCATCATGCATCATGATCCCCCCATGCCAATTGATCGTGCACCCCACATGTGCAATCCAAGTATACAGTCCTGGCCCATTACTCAATGCCTTCTGGAAACCATCCCAGACACCCTGGAACCCTGAGACCTGACCCTGTAGTACTTATAGCATAGTTCACTGCTGTATTTGTTAGTCTTGATATTACCTAAATTGTTGTATGCTCTTTTACTTGACTGGTACACACTGACTAGCATGCTTTGACTGGCATGCCTGAATAATCGTGTGCTCTAAGTTTGGTATGCACTCCATGACTCTTAATTTGCTAACCGGGTTTCATCTTAGAACCTCCGGTTCCAACTCAACCTCCACCAACTTCCAACCTCCACAAAATACCCAAAACCCCAGATCAAGTTCCATTCCCTGGGACCATCCCCTCTGTCCACATCTTGAACTCCAGAGCCTTAACCCCAGAGTTCCAGACACCTGGGTATTTATAGATCAAGTCTGCCTCGTAAGGGCATTGCTTTCCCAAAAAGCCCCCAACTCAGCGGAACCTGACATAATATCAAGACTCCTCCTTACACCATTCTTGATGGCTACGTATACTCACACTTACTACCCCATGGGCTACCAGACTGACTCTTATGGGTGTCCGATCCCAAATTATTACTCTGTGCAGACTCCCCACCCTGCCTACCCACCCCTCCCATATGAGCTACAATACCTTCACTGCTACTGGGCCCCTGACCTATCCTTCTATGATTTGGAGCCCTTGGTCAGCCAGGCCCCCTCATCCAACTTAGCCATGGCATGACCAGTGGAGGTCCCTTTGTACTGGAGCTTCCCTGGGGGCCTGCCGGAGACTCCACCAGTTTCCAGCGGACTTCACCTAGTACCCCCCAGTGAGGGCCTCTTTGCACTCACCCCCTATTATGGCTACCAGCACCCTGCTCCCCAATCTCAGGGACTTCCCAACCACGACTACCCCCCTTGACACTACCCAACCATTGCCCCACCTGCTAGGACCCCTCTCTCGCCCATAGGATGACGATGCCTTGAGGAGTACAAATGGCAATGGGATGAAATACTATGCTTGCTCTGGATTTTGCCGGAGGATTTTGCAAGGCGACTGAGGGTGCTACTTACAGATTTCAGACACGATGACTTCATAGACACTCTAGAGGAATGGGCCCATTGCTTGGTCAAATTCAGGGATTGCCTCATACAAGGAGAACTCCTGGAGCAGACTATAGTAATGTACTAATGCAATACAATCCTCCACAAAGAGTTGCATCAACTACTTGACGAAGTCCATGCGTCCCCCTCTCCCCAACTCCTCAATGACCCTGCAGATCTGGGTCGCTCAATTCACATCCAACGGGAACCCCTGGAACTAGCCCCGGCAGCCCCCCACTGCCCCTACTCTGGGGCAATAATAAAAGAAAGAATGACAAAATGGCTCGGCCATACTGCAGTCCCTCAACCCAGCAGGAGGACTA
>QLON01003724.1:0-26447 GCA_003313675.1 Termitomyces heimii
AAAAACCATATTGCACTTAAGTACTGCTGAGAGAAAATTTTCAAGGAGGATAACGGTACCGAACTGTACGATGGCGTTAATTATCCTCGGGTCCGAGCAAAACCGCCACTTCATCAATGACACAACCTTTCTATTCAAACATGGCGCTGTCTCTCAATATCCAGGGCTCCTTGTGCCAAAAAAAAAAAAAAACGCAGGCTAGGGGGATACATACATACATACATACATACGAACAACTGATAAAAACTTTCTGATTGTACCAACCTCATTCGGAAGCCCGTTTCCCTGACCCCGGGAAAACGTTCCCCCGATAAACGGGGCTCACTGTGCGGGTGGGAACCCAACGTAAATGAGTCTATCTACCTGCCTGCCAAAGACGCAGAACCAAAAAAAAAACCAAAAAAAAAAAAAGCACTAGACTGACCATCCTAGCGCCAACGCTTAACGATGTCTCTAGACACCGCAAAGACGTACTCTGGGGTCATGTCTGGTACACGATCACCGGGGAGCCGCTTACGTTTTTTGTGTGGCCACTGTGGGAACTGCCGCAAGGCGACGGGCGCGGCGTTCATGGCCAATTCAAACAAAAAAGTGCGTGTGTCCCCCGTTTTCAACGCGCCTTCGGGTTGAATCCCGAGTGCAGGCGCATTGTTGTTGTTAGCAAGTCGTGGTGACCCACGGAGGGGAGAGCATCAGGCGGTTCGGCGACACGCAGACGGGCAGCGGCAAGGTGCTGCAGCGCTCCTTCTGCGTTTCGTGCGGCTCCAATGTGTTCCTGGCGCACGACGCGGGTGATTACACCATCGTCGCGACGGGAACGCTGAACGAGGAACCGGGGTGGGGTGAGTTTCGTCTCGTCTCGAGTGACACGCTGACCACCCCTCGTCGGTGTAGTTCCCAGAAAAGAAAGATGTGTTGAGGGGAAAAGGCCGTGGATCGAGGGTATTCGGACACAGTCGTCGAAGCTCTAGGCATTTCGGGTCGATGATAGTGGGTAGGTAACAAGGTTCACTATGTTATTATGTTCGCGGCAACATCAAGTCTGTCTCGCAGACGAATTAGTAACGCAATTCAATACCTTGTGAATATTAATTAAAGCATGTCAAAGTGAATGAGGTTTACATGTCCATCATGACAAATCGATCGTCGTGATTTTGACTGAATAACCGGGGTCTGATGGATGCCGAGAAACCGGAACTGAACAACTTAACAATGGATCTCGCTCTCTCTTACTTTTCTTCCCAACAATCAAGCATCTCTGACGTTCATAAGTAGTGATGGCAAAAGTGTATCACGGCTCTTGTCTCTGTCGCGCCATCGAATATACCATCACCGGGGAGCCTTTTACGTTCTACGTATGTCACTGCAGCAACTGCCGCAAGTCCTCTGGCTCCGCATTCTTAACGAATGGATTCTTCAAGAAAGAAGTGCGTCGTACCCACATCTTGATCGATAATCCTCTCGAGTTAATCAAAAGATTAACAATATCTATCATCTCGTTCTCAGCAAGTCAATGTGACCAAGGGAAGTGACCACGTCAAAGTGTATAGCGATACGAACACAAAGAGCGGCGCGCCCTTGCTCCGCTCGTTCTGCCCCACGTGCAGCGCACCCTTGTTCATCGGAAACACGAAGAACACATTCACAATTGTGTCCCTTGGGACATTGGACGACGAGGTTGATTGGGGTGAGTAGTTGGAATATCTACAATCGCACAGATTCTTGACCCATCGTTCGCAGTTCCTCGCGGAGAAAGCTTCGCACAATGCAGGAGATTATGGGTCGAGAAGCTGCACACCGAACCGAAGAAAAAAGCCAAACTTTAATGCTGACGTGTTTATTATTGTACTTGTTATTGATCGTGGTCACTGAATATTGCGTGACATATACCACTTCTTCTTCTGTTCTGGATTACAGGAAGACGCAGACCGCTCGGTGCATACTAAGACTACTTAAGTCAATGTCTGTCTCTCACGGAATCGCCCTACCGATATCGTTTTGATTTTCCTCATTATATGGAAGGTTCCTCAAAAGATATGGACATGATTACAAGATCCTCCCCCCTCAGGAAGATTGACTTTGATTCTCTCTTGAATGTTACTGGTATCAAAGAAAGTTTCTTGTTGGAATCGTACAAGTACAATGTTGGTCAATTAGGACATTAAACAGGCAAACTGACAGGCAGCACATATTGGGTGAATCACCACTTGTCCGGCCTGATAGATCAATAAGCGAGTTATAGTAAGAAATAAGGATCCAGCATTTACCCGAATTTTTCACCTGGGCCAAGCACTTTGACAGGAGTACCCTTGTTATCTGCGCCGGAGAATGGTACCTGTGTAGATGTTCACGTCAGAATCTCTTTAGCCCGAGACATGTATTCTTAACTGTATTTCTGGAAAATCCGTAAAGATTAAAGCTCTGTAATCAGGAAAACTCACTCAGCACTTACCCCCACCAAGTCCCAAGGGTAGTTGCACCGATCTAGCAGTTTTTCAGTGTTTTATAGATAACGCAGGAAATGTGAACCCACTCTCCCATTTTCAGGATATTGGAGGCTATTTACATCGAAGGTCTTGTAAGACGTCGCATGACACTAGAAGAATTTCGCATACACGAAAAATACCACAAGGATGGAAATGGCGAGACCAGCATCCAAGGCGGCAGATAGCACATCTAAATTTCCCCAAAGTGTAAGTGAAAACTATCACATCGTTTGACTTGCAAATCTAACTTACAGTTATACTTGGTCCACCAAGAGAAGTGATACCTGTGGATTGAGGTGTGAGCATAGTTATTTGAAAGGCAAAAAGCTTGCCTTCGGATCAAATATTGAAAGACGAAACCGACACCACTTTCTATACCGTTAGCAAAGCCCCAACTTGTAAGCAAAATAGACTGACGCCCAAGGAACATAGTTGATGGCGGTCGCAGGTGGGATCAGGCCGGTGCCGTTTAAGATGACAGGGCTGTAATAGTTGGAAATTTGATTATATTACCCTGCACGACTCATTGTACTTACAAGCTACAAGAATATTCAGGAAGGATGAAGAGCGATTAGCAGGAGACATACTTGACGTATCGCAGGAAGCTGTCTGGGAATTTCTTGCTTAATACCCAGGGAATTGCAGGTGCAATCGCACCAATGAGGAAGAAGAAGAGAAGTGCTATGAAATCGGTAAGAAATTAAAAGTGGCACATTACTAAGGACGATACGAACGACTAGTACACAGAGGGTGACCGTCAAGAGAAGCATAAATAAGAGGCACTCGGGAACGTACTAATATGTTTGTCCCTTGGAAAATTGCAAACCGGGTCCAATGACGCCTGGCGTAATCATTATCGATGCGAGCTACAAACAATCGCGACACATACCCCACTAAGATGTAAATGCTATGTGAGCAAAAGCAATGGGATACAAAAAACTATACCAACAATAATGCTTGCTGTACCAAACACTTGAGTACTTGGGCAGATAAAACTAAAGCAAATCAGCCGAAGAATGAAGTACTTTGACACCATCATTACCCATCTTTCTGAGTCGCTGTGCACATCCCGCTGATGTGAAATTAACCATTGTGCAGTAAAGACAATGTAGACAAGATGCTCACTCTATATTGGTGAACATCCAAGCTTGAACACCTAGTTGTGTCGTTCCTGCAATGACAGCAGCCAGAACCTATATAGTCCGGTTGAGTGGCAATGACTAGATTCAAAAATAAGATAAATACCTGTGCGATGAACATGAACCTCGGTGGGACTATCCAAGGCAATATTAGTCGAAGACTCAGTAACAATTAGTCCACGTGCCTTTCATGTAATGTCCGAGTTTAAAATCTGAAGTAAAAGCGAGCGCTTGAGCCATGGTCTAAACCCAAACCGATTGAGTGGATGCATCGATTTCAAATATAGACGATGTACGATATAGCCCCATGTTTTGAAAAGCATCATTGCAAGTGGATGTCCTGGGAGTGCGTAACTAATTAAGACATGAATTTCGTCCATTTTTTCAATACTTCGATTAGTCACTCACCCGATGACCAGCTCTGTGATGACACTGAAGTACAGCATAATTGAAGCTTTCGTTAGTACACGATAGCTAACTCACTTGAGGCCGATCTGCTGATTTGTGATAGCTTGTATCATCCCAATTGGAATGATGTAGGTAAACGCTATCTCATGGTCAAATCAAACCAGAGCAATGTTATTGGTTCTGATTGCCTACCAATGACAAGAGAGAGAACGAATGCCCATACAGGCATCTCACTGAAGAGCTTCAATTTCCTATCGTATATCGGCAGGAACAAAGCACACCTTGGCCAAACTTCAATACTGATGATTCCGAGAGTAAACATGCTCAGAAATATGATGAGATACCACCATTCGGGAACTGTAACCAAGAAAACGTAAATGAACGCTCATGGAGTGCACAAGCTCGTTATTACCTTGTGGGTAACGCGACATGAGGCGAGCGTGAATATCAGGCTGCTCGCTCAAGGCCCGGCGTGCTTGGGTCCAGATTTGTTTGCGGAAGTAAAGTAAGGTATGAACAATAGTAGCTATACACTAAATGAGCACAGAAAACAATTGAGGTGAGGTATGTGTCACGCACCGGTGATTGATGCGAAGGATAATCTGGTGAAGCACGAAGGTGAGTCCCAACAAACACGAATAAATGTGACTATACCCATAAGAGATCGCAAACGTAGTCCTGTGGGTCAAGAGGTCGGTGAATTCACAGGAAGAGAAAACAATCGACAGACGATAGGAAGAGAGGGCTATACGCATGATAGGCCTCAAGATCAATGGTCGATTCTGGCGTGAGGATACGTGTCACGTTATATTCATTTCCTCGGTTGTCGTAAGATGTCCTTGAAGAAATCCTGATAAAATACAGCTATCAATAGTGGACTGTTGATCATCATCATGACATCAACGCACGGCATATACAATCCGAACCACGTATTCGTGAACTAAAGCACACTTTTGAAGAACTTACTAGGTCCAACAAGAGATTACTTACGTGGAGTACAGGTGTGAGGAACCCTGAATACCCTTGAGCAAAAGGTCTATGACTAGTTTCATGACGCACAGAAAAAGAACACAAATCCAGCAAAAATGTTTGCTTCGGCCCACCCTGGAAACTAGGTAGAAAGGTTGTATCCACGCATAAGTGAATATTACGGACATGGAGTTGCCAAAGGAGATCCAATATACCTAGATATATGAGTATGAGCAATAAATCACCAGCAGGTAGTTTGTCTTGCGAACGCGATCTGACTCCAGTCAAACGTAAATATCGACATTCCCTGTAGTTCTTTTACTTGAATGTCTTATCGCCCGCAGATGGAGGGACAAACCATTCCATGTACGTATCTATGAAATATTTGCAAGCAAGTCGACATGTACGGGACGGTGAACTCACCCGAAGAGTGCAGCAATGGCTTTGAACGTGTATTGGTCAGGCGTAGCTGAATATAGAATAGTCATGTAACTTACTAGGATTCTCAGGGCGAATCCAAGTTACCCAAGAGAAGTAGGAGAGGGCTTGGACTATACATGAAGTTGTCAAACGAGGATTGTCTTCATACAAATGACGGCGCCCACATATGTAACCCGGGAAGAAATCTGCATTGATCGAAGTCAGATTGAGAATCAAAAGAACCTGAGGTGACTTACACCAGGTAAAAGATCCAAGGAAGGCATACAGGAAAAACCTTTCACGACTTAGCCCTCCTCGAGTTCCGATACCAGCGTACTGAGTCGAATGAAGTGTGTTGAATAATGCGCAATTAACAAGGCTGAGAGGCCATATCATGGACGGTGGTGCCACAAGGAAACGCCGAGCCACGCCACCAATGGAAAACCCGATAAGTTGGGTAGACATCACGATGAACCATTGGTCTACAGAACATCGACGAAACGGCAAAAAACGAACTTAAAAATCTTACAACTGAAATTATATATCTGGTTGTAATAAACCCGTTGTACCGCGACTATGTCTGTGGCGTATGCAGATTGATACCCTACAGTGGCCTGTCTCCAAGTTGAAATTCAGTTGCGTGACGGAAAAAATCAGACGAACCATAATCTATTTTTCTTCATGAGCACTAGCATCGAAGAAAACAGAGCAAACGGCTCACTGTAATTAAAACGTGTTCTTTCACTGTAAACGGACCGGGATTCAATCGAAGACCAAATATCGTCCAATCAGGGAGCCATGCTGCTGCTGCTCGACCAATGGGAAAAGACAGCAATTGTGCAACGATCCCGGTAACTGTGACTGAAGGAAACCTGAAAAAGAAAAACTGGTTGACTCCGGGGATGACTACCGCCCAAAGTATTCCTATGAACCATGAACGAAGAGTTGAAACAGGCATGTCTGGATCGTCAGTGTTGGCAACAGCAGATCGAACTTCCGGGTAAGGACTGTCATCCTCCAAGGCGAGATGAGCTCTATCGAGGTTCGGGTCCTCAAATTGAGCACTGGTGATGTCCTGGCTCAAAAGTAAGCACTTTAAGTCGCTTTTTCGAGTATTTGGCTTAACTGACAGCTATCACTGAGTCTGGAGCATGGTATACCGGTTATCTAGTAATTATACGTGGAATAATAACGGACCATCAAGGCTTTTGATAACTGCATCGTCTGTGTTCTTCTCGTAGGACTGCAATGTAGGCGACTCTTGGCGAAGGCCTTCAAGGGGTTGTGGCATGATGGAACGAACAACTAGAAAGCCTTACAGTTGAAAGTCGGTCTTATCGAAAGTCTAACTGAAAAGAAGTCAGAGGGTCACAAGAACACATACCGTGTGCATGTCCGCCCACATGTCGGTAATCCAGCCAGTATGAGGAGTTCCCACCGATACTGGGGCATATCGGGTACACGGACAAGCCGGGAGAAGATAGGACATTCCAGGTAAGTTCGATAACGGCCATGTGATAGCAAAATTGTCTGTCATGAAGGAGTGAGCCTCCGGGAAGTTTTGTCCCACAACCAACCGACAATCACCAAATATCATTCCGCTGCGTCTCATTCGTGGTTAGTGTAACCAGAAGCAGAGTTTTCGTCTCACAGAGGAGTATCCCACACGATTTCACAGGAGATATCGAAATGAATGAGCATGCCACAGAAAAAATAGCATTCAATTGCTTGCTACTATCGAGGCAATTTGCAACCAGAACGCATGTGTGTCCACGGCTAAATGTTATTGGAAAGGTCTCATATGACCTCGTAGCCACTTTACAAACGCAGACTTTATCATAAGTCTTAAGCTATCAGGTCGATAGTCTGACCACATTCTCATTTCTGACCTGGATTCGTGATGACTAGGCAGCAACAAACACAACTGAGAGCAATTCACTGACTACTATGGAGCGTGCTTTGAACCAAAATGTGAAATACGTTCCAGATAGCTTCAGTTCCAAGGAAGGTGCCAGCTATCTCATTCGATATGGACTTCGCCGACAAGTTGCCGCTTCTTTGCTGTAAGTACAATAATAGACCGGTGTCGGGATCAGGCTGCCTGCCAAAAAGTCGCAACGGTTCGTGAGAATTATGTAACTTGAAGCTTGAAATTGTCGTTCTGCCTTTAAAACCAGAATCATGCACTCTCTACGCACCAGAGTCTTGGTGTTTTGTTTGAGTATCGCGATTTTTTGTATGCTGCGGATGTTAGCTTTCGACGGTTATTCTCGCCTTCGAACAAAGCTCGAAATGTTTTCCACTTCTCATGCTACTTCCAAGACCACAAGCTACCAGGAAGATACTCTTGGAATTGCCTCTAGGATCTACGTACTATCTCTTCCTACTAGGACTGATCGACGCCGCGATATGGAACATCTACGCAAAACCCTGGGTCTTCGATGGACCTACATAAAATCCATTGATTCCCAAAACGCGATTGTCCAGAGGATTATGGACTCTGTCAGGCTTATGCGCCAAATACGGCCTCCAGATTCTGTTTTTGTCTGGCCTCAAAGCCAAGTTTCTTTAACTGAGCAAATCGATGTCTGGGATCCTGCATTTCTCGCCCCTTCGTCTGCCCGCCCAGGCCAACCTTCTGATATCCCGCCTCTGGTTTGTGCAACTCAGAATGATACAATAGTCTCGTACAATCCGAACCTTCCAGCGTACCAAATTCTTACTGGTGCACGCATCGCTTGCTGGTACTCCCACCTGTCCGTTATATACACCATTGCCAACGACCTTACACTTCATCCTGATGACGCTGTTATTGTCCTTGAAGACGACGTCGACATGGAACAAGATATCCACCGAAGATTACGGAATGTATGGCCATTCCTCCCGACTGGCTGGGATATCGTCTACTTGGGTGCGTCTGATACTATCGTTGATCTTTCTATAGACGAACTTTTTAGGCCATTGTTGGTCGGACGAAGGTTCTACAAAGCCTCTGGATAGCCACTTGAACTCAACAATATTCAATGCAACAAAGTTTGACAATCATATTCATCCGTCAAATCGTCCTTTGTGTACTCACGCTTATGCTCTATCGCGATCTGGAGCGCGTCGTCTCCTTCTTCACCTGCGATATCCATTTTTCGCCTACTCTCGTTCTATCGATAAGGCGATTCTTTGGTTGATCGAATGCGGTCGTCTTAGGAGTTTCTCAATCGTACCAAGCGTTGTCATTCAAAGAAAAGTAGGAACGAGCGACATCATGTCAGGAAAAGGAAGTAGATGGAGGGCAGAGCTAACTAACGGAGTGTTTGGAACGATCTGAATACCAACACGGTAAATGAATAGAAAAATTGGTACTTCGGATTGGTTATAATTAGTATAAGAAACCATGACTTGAATACAGGTCTTTGATCGTTTTAGCAGGTCGTGTTTCTTCGCCATAAATGACGGGCAAAACCAGAGCCTCATCCACTCTGATTAATGGGCAACGGGTCACAGCGCTGTAACGTGATATCGATGGGTTCAACCTAATGGTACAAGTCCCGTGGTTCGTTTCAGCAGAACACATGTTTCTCTATGGTATTTATCGGTAGGAAACAAATTGACCATCGCAACTTAGTTATACATTCCAGTATACGCCAACAGTCGCTTGTTGGCCGATATGGATCGCTGTCAGTCACGTGGTGTTGCAGACTTCGACACCACCAGCTCAGCTTCTTTTGTCCCCAAGCTTTTCTAAACCTTGCATTGTAAGTACGGGTAGTGATCCGAAACATTCAAGATCATTGCTGAGTCAGCAGAACTCGGCCCGATCAATAGACTACTCCAGCTTCAGCTGCAATTCTTATCAAATAATTATACCCTACTATAGCTCAGCGTTCAACGCTCACTTGTATTTGTTTTCGGCAGTACAACATCGTCGCGACAAAGCCGCCAGGAATGGTTGAGAAAGTGTCCGGCGAGGAAAAACCATCGTCCGTGACCACGGCCACCAACCAAGCACCACAGGCGCATAAAACACCCGGTTTCTTCTCGTGGATACTGCCCGCTCTGAAAACACCACGCACTCTCAAGACATTGGTCCGATGCTGTGTTGCGCTTGCAGCTACACTGATTCTGATGGTGTCAAACCGTACTTTGCACAATATGGGTCAAGCTGGTTTTTTTGCAGCGTGAGTAACTTGAGAACCAGAGTACAATGTGCTGAAGTTGATTCTGCGTGTAGGATTGTCGCCGTAATGCTTCCTCCGTCAATGGCCTTGTCCCTGTTCCTTCTTGCAGCGACCACATTTCTTTTGGGTACGTATTAGCTTGATGGTCTTGCCATTTACTTATCAAGCAGGCATGTGTATGGGATGGGCGTGGGGAGTTGTGGCGATGGCGGCGGGTTTGTCAGTCAGAAGTCAGGCACTTCTCGCACAGCAGCAGGAGAGAGCACAAGCCTCGTAGGTGAATCGTCTTCTTCCATTTTCTCGATGACGAATATGTCAAGTCTTGTCGATGGCATCCCTCAGGCTTTGCAGTATCAGAAACTCATATTCGAAGGGTTTTTCCTGGATCCAAGGTACGACAAAGTCATCATTATCTGTTATGCAGAATCACCTTACCGACCTATCAGGAGCTCGGCCGTCTACGGCGCTTTCTTTTTCATTGGAACGTTCGCACTTGGTGTCCTTAGGGCATATATTCCTAAATTCACTCTTGTCAGTATCTTTGGGAGTATTGTGCTAGATATCGTAGGTATAGATTTTTCCCTTTTTTGATTATGCTAACACCTCAGCCTAGATGTGCAGTTATGGTCCTTGTATGTTTTCCCGGCCCTTGTGATCTAGTATGAACTGACTTTCTGTCAGTATTTCCAACTTCCAATTACACTCTCGCAAAAATCTTCCTGATTCCAACTAGCTATTACGTCGCCATTGCTATAGTCTCCCTCGTTTTGATATTTCCTGTGTCCCTGAATCACGTCTGGATGTAAGTTTTGTGTCATTATCAATGGGGTATACTTCAACTTTCATCCGTAGTACGTCATTACAGAATGAATTTCTTCAGGCAAGCTCGAAGCTTCAGTTCTCAATTCCCTTCCTAACCTCAAATAGCCTCTGTCGATGATTCTAAGCTATCAAAGCAAGGCACTCGAATCAGTTCCTTCCGAACATGCGACTTGGAAAGAACTCACAATTTTGAGTCAAGCAACGCGCCAAAAACTTCTTGCTAGCACCCAGGGTCTTCTAGGACAGATCGGCGTCGTTGACCTTGAATTTTCAGTTGGCCGGCTTGGTCCTGGAGATCTCAAACGTATTAGTCAGGAACTCAAGTCAGTAGTATTCCGCGCATCGTGAGTTTGGATTCAATTACATTCACTAACAGAACTCACATGAATCGTAAAGAGCACTCTATTCTTTCCTGGAATTCGTCAATCGATCTAATACAGCCCATACCGCCGAAGGCGAGGCTGAACCAATTGCGAACGACAAGACAGGATACTGGGATCGTTACACCATCCTTCAGAAAGAAATATGGCGACACGAAATCAAACATGGACACGATTTCGATTCCCTCGTCCCTATACTCGCCGAATCCTCCTCCGAGCTCCGAGCTGCATGCAAGACTGCAATAACGGGACTGATTGATTGGTTTGATGACTGTAATGATGGACGCTGGACTAGGCTGCTCTCTAAGTATAACAAGGTTAAGGGAGATCAACGTCATGATGTACTGGTACAGCAGTTGGCCGCGGTACAGAGAGAACTGGAGCAGTATCGAGAGTTGCACAGGACTAAAGTGTTCCAACCCTTTGAAAAATTTTTTGATCCTGTCACGGGGCAAAGGCGAAAGCAAAGTGGTACCTCAGATACCACTGAAATGTTCGCTGCGAGGTCGGTGCATATTAGATCCTCTTTTTCTTGGTTTTACTTACTCCCTCTTCAGATCGCTTTATATCTGCCTCGTATTCTCATTCTCCCTGGACGCCTTTGCCGAGCGTCTCGCTAAAGTGATGAGTATCATTATTGACATTGACGGTAAACGACCCAAGCCGCGGATTTGGGTCCCCTCCGGATTTGGAAAGCTAGGAAGGAAGATCATGAGCAAGCGAGATATAGACCGTCAAGTTGTACCCTTGGCTATCGGAACGTCTCACGATCCCACATCGTTTGAAAATCACATTGAAGATAGAAATGAGGATGAAGATGACAAGGTTCAAGTGATTTTTGATGACCGGCTCATGCGTTAGTCTCTTCTCCTGATGACGTTGCAACCCTTCTTGATTCTCGTCATCATCAAGATAAGAATCCAGATGCGCTTCCTCCAACATCTGCATTTGGTCGCTGTCTCCTAATACTCGGGAAGTTCCTCAAATTCTTCAAATCACCTCAAGGGATTTTTGGGTTGAGACATGCTGTAGTATCCATCGCTTTGTGGATACCATCCGTGTGTTCTACCACTGCTTGGTTCTACTACGGGAATCGTGGGGTTTGGGGACTGATCATGGCACAGGTGAAGTAATCCGGTATTTTCATGCCGTTTGAAGTATGGATGTCTGGATTTAACCCATTTTTATAGGCTGGTTTGGCGGTTTATGCTGGTGATCAAGTCCGTCTCTGATGTGATTGATTTTTCTCGACATACTTAACGAATGATACTAGATTGCAGGTTATGTCATTCGTGTTGCCGGTACCATAGCTGGGCTTCTCGGTATATTTTCGCTTGTCAGTCAACTAGTCTTGATGTTTAATTCATTTCTCATTCAGTTGGAATGGCTGCTTGGTACATCGGAGCAGGGCATGGACCTGGAAACCCCTACGGAATTGTTATCGCTACTGTGAGTTCTTCCAGGAACGATTGCACAGAGGCCAATTATTTTTGTCATTCAGACCGCATGTTCCGCTCCTTTCTTCCTAGGAAGAATCGCTGCACCGCATCAGCAACTAGCGCTCTGGATCATGACAGGTGTCACAGCTGTATTTGGTCCGTCATTCTAGACAATCTATCAGCGGATACGTTAAACACCTGTTCTAGTGGTTGGATATAGTTGGATCGATAAGCATTCTCCTGTACTTGTGAGTGCTGGTGTGGGAGTGGACATTGGCTGGAAGCGAGCGTAAGTGAAGTGCTTGCTTGAGCTGTGATTTTTGGGCTCAGTTCGCCTGTAGACTTCTTGTGATCATTGGTTTCACAGCTGGCGTATGTTTTCTGTTACATTGGCGAGTATACACTAATCCTGTCATAGTTCATTGTAATGTTATTCCCTCGCCCTACATCCTCTCGCACGTTGGTCCGCCGGACTCTGGCTGCGACAGCTGGTGAACTTGGTCATGTCCTGGCTGTTGGAGTAGAAGCATTGCTTGCTGAGGAAGCTCGTGCTCGAGGAGGACACTACGAGAAAGTTACGTTTGTTGGAGCACATTCTGATCAAAAAGTATCGTCGAAAGAACGACGTGTTCATCGGATTGGCCAAAAGGCGCTTGATATCGCTGTTAGTATTTCTGGTTTTCTTTCTCTCTAGTAAGGGAGTGATCACACACCACTAGACTCGTTTACAAGGACTTTCTCCATCACTACAAACAGCGAAGTTTGAACCCCAACTCTCGTAAGTATGCTCAAACTCATATTTCTCGATTGATTGCTTATCCGTACTGCTGGCTTGCAGTGGGATCTGGCCGCATGCCAAATATGCAACATTACTTGACAAGCAAACTAATATTCTTTCTGCCCTGATGCTATTTATCGGTGCATTTACGCAATTGGATACCAGGTGGTGCAGCATCCTCGTCCATCAAGTAAGTGTGTTCATTGAAGACTTGCTAAATCTTTTACTTGACTACCCATTATAGACTCCTTTTCTCAATCCCAATCTCGTAAGGGTTTTGCCATATTTATTCTATGGCCCTTATCAGCACAACGTTACAGCTTTCTGACATATTCTCCAATCTATCGATTCTGTCCTATGCATTGATGGGTGCACGTCCTCTGCCACTCGGACTTCCCAGACTACGGGATCGCATAGTGTATCACGAACGTATGAATCCAATATCAGGGAGCCGCCGAACTTCATATGCAGGTCCTAACAAACCCGACCTGAATGACGTGGCAGACAAAATTGATGGGTCTGGACTTGGCTTTATGGAGATGTCGCTGGATGTCCTAAAGGTCATTCACAAGTTTTGGCTTTCACACACAGCTGATTTATGTTGCAGGATGGAGAATTGCCTGCTCACGCGACTGCGTTAGTTGCTCTTTCATCAATTATCACTGTAAGTAGTTTTGCTCGCTCGAAGCTCCTTATTAACGTCACTCAATGTAGCTCGTTGATGAAATGACTGTAATCATCCGCGATCTTTGTGGGGAGATGACGTTCCAAGGTTTCGTTGAGTTTCAGCGAGACTTTTTGGGAAAAGAAGAAAAGGCAATCGGAGGTGGTTATAGCCGGCTGGGCTTGAGTTGATCATACTCTGTTTTCATATATTTCTCGGTGATATACGTGTAGATACCCATACATAATCGGATAGAGAATGCCCAACATCCGACGTTAAGCACTGGAACCACTAGTAATGCGACGCGATACAGGGCATATTTTTAACGGACCCCACTACCCAAAATAAAATAAATTTGATGACGATGATGGTGGTTTCGATTTTGGCCGTAGACAAGCTACTGACTAGAGCTAAGAGGCGAGGCAGAGCGTACTGCACACTATGCCAGTAAATAGTGGTTATCCGATTGTTTGTCTATATCTCGAATCTATACGTTGCCTTGTGAATGTCTGTGTCGGCTTGTGTGATACTATGTGGTGATCACAACCAAAATTTAAGATGGAAAGCATGACACGACAACTTCCGTGATTATGCCCATAAGGGAAAAGAGCCAGATGTGATATAATATTTGACCATCTCGACAACGACAAGACTAATGGCCAATCGCGGCGGTGTATAGTGACTGTACTCTAATTGCGACTGCCTTACTTAATCCCCAGCTTCTGAAGCATGTTTCCCATCTGCTCTTCTCGCTTCCCCTTCTCACCGTGACTAACCTCGAAAAGCGTACTTTCGATCTCAACAGATGTAGCTTGTTTTAGGAGTTACAGTCAATTATTCGAGTGTAAGGTACTATAAGAATATAAAAGAGTTGAGAAGACGAAAGAGTCGCAAAGGTATGTGGAGATCTCCCACGATCACTGTCACGCTTCTATACTTGGATTTCACAATGTACAAAATACCAATGAGCTTGGACAGTCTTATGAATTCCGATATCTTTGCTTTATAAACGTACAATTTCCTCGGTTTCAGGTTGTTTTGCACTTCACTGGACCATGCTATGACATATGTTATGTCTTCTTTGTTGTCGTTTTGCCTCACCGTTCTATTCGGTGTATCCTTGTGGAATTTTGGCTTTCAGTCTAGATTCCTCTTCCCTTCTTCAGTGATGATCAATGCGAGTAGTGTCCACACGCCCGGACTGAAATAACCTTTCTCTTCTTTGGTGCTCTGCAGTTGGTCACAAGGCACCTATACTTATGTATTGGCCGCATAATCGAAACAAATCCAAAAATTTCTACACATCCTTGTTGTGCCGATTTGTCGAACTCAGCGGCCAACTTCATTATGTATATACTTCTCCCGATGTCGCGGGAATCTGTAAAATGAGAACGCGTGGACTCGACCTATACAAGGAATCAGCGTCGTTTCTCGAACTTGAGACAGTACATCACATCCAACCACGCTTCGACGCCTCTCCAGTATCGTTCGCTGCCGGTCGTCAGCGGTGGGCCGGTGTGACTGGGAAGAACCGGTCAGTGTGGTGGCTAGGCCTTGTCCCAAGACCTTGTGGACCACAAGAGGGTATCCTCGTTGGGGTTATCCTCCGCTAAGTGCCCTTTCCAATCATTAAGATTCATGTGCCTGTTTCTAGCTTGAGGTTCTCCATCTCCACCAGATATAAGGCCCTAACTTGCCAATTATTTTGATCTCTCCTCTTTGCTCCCCCCTCTAGAATCGTTTTAGCACATATTGATGCTGCCCTGCCGGCGAAGCATTCTGCTTGTGGTAAGTATTCCTGGCGTTGCGTAACTGATACGCCAATCAAATTCAGGATAACCCGGCAGTATGGCCACAATTTTCTATGACGTGTGAGTTCTGCACGTCGTTGTCCTGAAGGTCCTATTGATCGTGTTGATCGTACTAGGAACCAAGCAAGCTGTGAATATCTGCTTATGAGTCTGCGTATGACCCACTAGATGCGCCTGCTCATGTCTCAATGTCCCAGGTTATCAGAGATATAGATGTGATCATGGGACGTGAAGGGTATGAAACCTCAAGGGGGGACATGTTTACAACAGGTATCTCGCAAGCCTTTATGTATCCATAATCATGACATCGCGTGGAATCAGGACTGAATGCAAAGCGCAGCCGCTGCCGTCCTCAATCGCCATCGATATCATCGATAGATTGAAGACATTGCAGTCACAGTGTACAAGATCGAAGCCATCATGCATAACAAGCCGGGCAATTCCAGATCTCTCGGATCAAGATCCGCAGTCCGCACTCTCCGTACCTATAAGTGTCCTGCGTCAAAGTTCGTCCTTCACCTCTTCCTTGATAATCGCTTGTTATCATAACTTCACTATGGTACGCGTCTATGCCCGACTACTCGTATCTCGTCGATCTCACGCTGCATTATACAGGGCGTGACAATCGAGACCATTTCACCTGGCGATGGTGTCAACTTCCCTAAGAAGGGCGGTAAGTGATATTTGGTCGTACGAGTCGACACTGGGGGCTCAGATCATCATCGATGCAGACAAGGTCCTTATTCACTATGTCGGAAAGCTCGAAAATGGGACCAAGTTCGACTCTAGCAGAGATCGGTAGGTCATCGCGACCATCTACACTATCTTGGCCACTCAATTCGTGTCTTTGTCACTACCTAGCGGGTCAGCGTTCGAGACGGAAATCGGCGTTGGGAAAGTGATCAAGGGCTGGGACGAGGGTCCGTTCGCGTTCATATCCAAACCTATATGTGTGCTCATCAGTTTGATTAGGAGTGCTGCAACTATCACTCGGTCAAAAAGCTATTCTAACTGCCACACCTGACTACGTACGCGTTCCTCTTTCTATCGCTTTCGTTGTGGTATTCAACTCTTCACAGGCGTATGGTGCTCGCGGCTTTCCTCCAGTGATACCGCCAAACTCGACTCTGAAATTTGAAGTAGAGTTGTTGAAGATTAACTAGTCTGCCTGCTTGTCGCATTTCTGTGTATACGTGTGTCCTCTGGGGCTCTTTACTTTTCGTCTTTGACTTTCATTTGTGCTATTACAACCCCACAATATTGTATCTTCCGTGTACTCCCAACTCCAAGCCTATGATTGGTCGCTCAAATATCTGTGAATTGAGATAACAACGATCCGCTTATCTGATCGCCAAATTATATAACATGACTGAAGTCTGAGATCGTCATTTCTTCCAAAAGAGGATATGACGCCATCACCTGATATTCACTGACGCGGTTCTTTCGCGCCAAACCATTTTGATCGAAACAGATTTAAGCAAGGTTATACGAGATCGCATACATCGGGTAAGCCTGGAACCAGAGCTGGACGAGGTCAATGGATGAATGAATTTGCGCGGCCAAGGATGGACATACACTGTGATAGGTACTGTAGGCTTTTGTCGAAGACCTGTGTTTGTTTATGCTCTGTCAATTCTTATCAATCTCCAGAAATCAATCTATCAAAAGGAAGCTTGATGAATAGAACTTCTGCGTCATCGCTAAGTTATTCCCCAATTCAAATATTCACGGTCAATCAAGAGTGTGCTATCATCCCCTATCTTTCAAGGACCACGGGGCTTGGAATCAGTGAGGATTTCTATTTCTAAGTTTCCAGGCTCAACGTTCAAGCGAAGAGTGACCGCCTTACGGAAACGATAGTGTATATATATAGCATAGGAATTTCTGAAAGTGCGTCGAGCTAATTGATGCTGACCATTTGTCGTTTCAAAAGGTAAGGATGAGAAAACAAATTCATAACACTTACTAGTCTGACGCGAGCTTGATATGTCTACCAAGATCCATGACGCACACCCTGGATCAACCCCCCCCCTCCCCCCGGTTCGAAAAGATGCCACGAATAGTAGTAAAGTCGGCTTACTGCCAGAGTCTTCACGGTTGAGAGAGCCAAATCCAAATAATCAGCCAGGGAGAAAGACATCACGGTTTCACCGAGTCTACAGGTAGACGTTGTTAAGATTAGTACGATGCAGTTGTGATCTAAAGGGTCGGAAGAATATCATTACATCGAGTCAATCTTTCAAGACCATGTTAAGAGAAGGTCGCTTGAGCTCGTGACTCCTTATATCAGCATCCATAGCTTTCCAACAAACAATGAACAACTGGTCCTCCATCTACCACATTCCTCCACGCCGGAATCTATACAAGTACATGAATCTCCCTCTGCATGGTCGCTCAAGTCCTTCACCAAATCGTAGTCAGCCTTGCAAACGCGACAACACTGCGCTACAATCTCATGTTGCTTTCTTTGATACGGACGGTGATGGTGTTATATGGCCATCCGACACGTGTGTTTTTCTTTCCTAATCGTGGGTTCTATGCATGGAATAACGCGACGAAACGCATGCATATATTCAGCTTCGCTGGCCTCAGAGTTCTTGGACTTGGAGTTCTGTTTTCTGTTTTTGCTATGTTGCTTATCCACGGAAGCTTATCGTGTGTATTAAGACGCATCTTGTCCCTACTTTGTCAGTTTAGATTACGACTGTGCTAGCTGGGTCACTTATGGGGCTCTACTTCCCGATCCCTTTTTTCGGTTGAGGATCGAGAACATGCATAGGGTTAGCCGCGTCGCTTTGAACACGCCTAACCCTTCTCTCTTGAAACTCATCTAGAGCTGTCCTCGTTATAGGGAAAACACGGTTCTGACTCTGAAGTTTATACGTCGACTGGTGCATTTGACGAGGATCGTTTCAACTACGTCTTCGACATGTATTCTTCTGAACCACACACCCATATGACCTTCACCGAAGGCATCCATATGCTTCACGGCAACAGAAATGTTTTTGATCCCGTAAGTTGCGCCCACTCTCACTATCATTTTTCTAGTTCATGACAGACAATTTTCATGAGTTCGGTTGGATGGCTGCTGCACTCGAATGGCTCACTACTTACTTGGTTCTGTGGCCTGAGGACGGTAAAGCGAAGAAGGAAGATGTTCGTGGTATTTACGACGTAGGTAATTTCGTTGCAATACCGAAACCGATTGACTCTTTGTTTAGGGATCCTTGTTCTACAAGATTTCTGGAAGATCATCGAAGAGGCTTTGAATGACAAAGACCCGCGCTTTTCGAGTTTTTTCTGATACGATTGTCCGGCTTTTGTCATGTCATCTCGCTAGAAAACTGTTGTATCAGTTTGAAATCCATTCATTTCTTTATTGCCTATGCATGCGCAAGGGCGAATGCATCTCTTGAATAGAATCATGCTAATGAGTACATATTAGCATAAGACCAGAATGCATGGCCGCAGATCACAACGCATAATGGCCTTCATGGTAGGTATCTCATGTCGTGCGGGTATCGAGATCTCACAATGGCGATCGTCGTCGTGGCAGCCACATTCAATGTATTATGGACAGCGAGATCTCGAGGATCCAAGAATGGCGATGATCTTTTCTATGGGAAAATGTTTTGAAGAATGACGTGGTGCCGTCTGTGGCTGCATGGGACAAAAGAACAAGATGCTCGCGAAGGTCATTTAAAATACCAACCAACGAGTCATCCAATCGTCAAATTGACAAATGATACTCGACTTTGAGTTCCGATGAGTCACTTTTTTGGAGTAACTTCACCCATGGAACATGTCTTTCGTGCTGCCGGATCGGGTGGGAGTCAAGTAGGCCTCGTTTTATTAATGTCAGCTGTTCCGTCGACCACACCTCTGAGAAGTGACTGGTCGACTTTCGGTCGTGTTGGAGTGCCCCAACCTACCATCATGAGGCAAATGGCCCGCTGGAATTAGCCAAATGCGCTGAGTACGTGTCTACGACTGCTGATATTTGCAGATGGCGGGCGATGCGAGCCGAGGTACCTTCAGCGGTGGCCATCGCACACAACTTACATTCTGGAATAATACATGACTTCTAAGGGGCCAAACGAAAGGATATTAGTCACCAACATTTAAGAAATAGAAACTGACTAACTTGTGACTGAAAACTGTGTATTGAATTACGTATTCGGTTCCTCGACCCTCAAGACGCGTCATTGATGGTATCCACTGCTCGTGCAAACCTATGTTGACAAAAGCAATACAAATACAGCCCCTATCTATTGCAGTTGAAGATACTGTTGGATGCCACGAGATGAATACACACACTCACACAAGGGACGTTGAATAGAACACATGCACCTCAGGACCTGTCAAAAGGTCTGCTTCTTGACAGTGGTGAGAATCAACTGACAGCGGGGCAAACACGCTATACACCGGCATACCTACTTTCTGGAAATGAAAAGGGCGAGGAACTCATGACATGACAGGTCAATTAGATGAGGACCATGATCAACTGGGAGCGTTTCACCCGGTAGTATTCTAATTGGGTTTTTGTCGCGGAGTCTCAACCGTCAGAGGATGGAACGTTGAATGGTATCGATAAACCTCAAATTGACAGTAGCCCAGTTAGCCAGCCTCTATGTACACAGTCTCGTGACAAGGAAATATGTGAGTAGCGTCGTCTTTAGGATTAACAAATGATAAGTAAGTCAGCTGAGCTCAAGCAAGGTCTCCCTGAATTTTCTGGTTCTTGATGAGTAATTTTCAGTCGTTTCGAGGTATTTTTCACCCTTTATGCTGGTTCACGGACTAGTAATCGTTTCCAATGCCTCAGGGAAGTGCGGTCTTGAGATACACTCCTTTGGTATAAATCACGTTATATCGGACTGGATCGGAGTGCGTGGGGTTGGTCACCTGTAACAGGGATGGTCCGAGGTCGGTTGAAGTCACCCGAATAGTCCATCTGGCACACAATATAGAGATGGTGTAAGTGACCCTACATCTTACGGTGGAGAGAGGTAGGGATCTTCTATGCTTTGCATAGACCGTGTG
Organism: Termitomyces heimii; assembly: GCA_003313675.1. Taxonomy (NCBI): domain Eukaryota; kingdom Fungi; phylum Basidiomycota; class Agaricomycetes; order Agaricales; family Lyophyllaceae; genus Termitomyces; species Termitomyces heimii. The sequence continues at coordinate 20,532 of QLON01003724.1, forward strand.
GGTTCCAGCATATTGGCCATAACAAAGTGTCCATCTTGTAGAAAGATTCAAAAGATGTAGTGAAGAGCGGCAAAATGCCTTACTTGGGATGTCATTCTCCTCCGCTCTCCAAATAGCCTCCTCCATGTCTTTTGCGACACCAGTGGCTACATGACGTTTAATAAGCCTTCGTCGGCATTCGTCGATTCCAATATCGAGGTACCATCGTTCGTCCAATAATTGACCGGCTTCATTCCATGGCGGAATTGAGAGAAGGGTATAGAGACCCTCAATAATGATAATCCGGTGATGCGGATGAATGATTATGTCGTCATATGTGGGATCTTTAAGTGCATGGTCGAACGATGGCGCGGTTAATACAAGTGTATGCGGAGTCAAAGGCTCCCGTAAAGAACGTATGAAGGAGACATAGCCTAATGCGTCAAAAGTCCAATGACTGCCTCGTCTGTCATGAGCCAATTTGGGATCAGGAAACTGATCGAGCTGAGCTCGACTAAGATGCCAACCATCCATGCCTATCAGAAGAGCAGTGGCAGAAGATTCGGAAGAAACAAGGAGATTGTTGGTATGGGTCGTCAAGAGCGCAGCAAATGTCGATTTCCCAGAGGCTGGTATCCCTGATATTCCAACTAAGAGCCGTGAAGAAGGTGGGATACTGATAAGAGCATCACTTGAGTAGCGAAACAGCTAGTTTGTGCGACAATCGAGAGCATACTTTGCTAATTTATGAACGAGAACATGGCCCAAGTTCGAAGCCTTTTGATCCATTGACTCTGGATGGTGGTTTGTACTCTGAAGTCCAAACTGTCCATCAAATATTTGTCATTTCCTTCAGTCACGATTTCCAGCGACCGGTACCGTTAACGTTGCGGACGCTTTGGCTGTGCAAAATTGATTTCTTTTTTGGCCTCATCCTTTGAATACAGACTTATGGCTTCTAATGATAGAAACGGTGGTAAGATTCTAAAGCGGTATGGATCGATACTCAGTCTCTAATCATCAACAACTTCGTTTTAACTTTTTCGCAGGGCAAATCCATCCACGATCCAGGATAAGTTTATAGTAGGGTACCAAGGATGGTACGTCAAGATCCTTATGCATGGTTGAATTGTATGGTAATGAGGGATCCTGATGAATATTTCATTGCAGGTTCACTTGTGGTGGAGATGGAGAACCAGTCGGTCCAGGTGCGTGCGTACTGCGACGTAAGGGTGCCGTTAATTTCATCGAATCCTACAGGACATCATGGTTGGCTTCATTGGTTTGACGCCCCAATTCCCGATGGAGGGCGAGCCAATATCGATCTATGGCCCGACGTGTCATCTTATTCTCCATCGGAACTTTTTCCTGCTCCTGGACTCAAGACCGCATCAGGAGAACAGGCGTTCCTGTTTTCTTCACGCCACCCCAAAACCGTTCAAAGGTATGTACGGAATGTTGATCTATCTTGTGTTCGATAAAACAACTCTGCAGACACTTTCATTGGATGGCAGAGCATGGCGTCGACGGCGTGTTCCTCCAACGATTCGTCGGTCAATGCGATCTTGAAACCGGGAATGAAGGAATTAGACGAATTCGCGATGAAGTGGGCGATCGCGTCAGGGAAGCTGCAGAGAAGGAGGGAAGAACTTTCGCAATCATGTATGTTTTACTGCGATATTGGACGAATTTGCGGCTCATATGTGATGTTGAGGTACGACGTCTCCGGTGTTCCCGCGAACCGCATCCAGGGAGTTTTGGAGTGCGATTGGATCCATCTAATTCGCAATCAAGGTGTACTCGACAGTCCGAATTATCTTAGGGAAAAGGGAAAGGCTGTTGTTGCTCTTTGGGGTACGTTTGATGAACATTTCTCAATATGACTTGACCTTACGGCTGTATCTTAGGTTTTGGTTTCGAGAATGCGGGGCACACGCCTGCGCTTGTCAGAGCAGTCACTAGATATATCCGAAGTGTGACCCCTGGAGGGGCTTATATCATGGCTGGCGCTCCTGCACACTGGCGCACGGCCACCAGTGACGCGGATCGAAATCCAGAATTCCTGGATGTTTGGCTTAATGACTTTGACGCCATTTCGCCTTGGACTGTCGGACGATACCGAGATGAAAAGGAAGCTGATGATTTTGCAGAAACTAAGATGAAGGGAGATGTTGAACTCATTAGGAAGCGCAATGAGGAAGGGTGCTGGAGGAACATTGACTACATACCTGTTGTTCTTCCAGGAGGTTCTGTAAGTTTCATGTTACCCAGCTTAGTGTTCGTTCAAGTAGTTACATATATCAGGGTTTTAATGTCTCCCAAGGAAAATGGGGTTTCAACGATATCAAACGAAACGGAGGCCGTTTCTTGTGGCAACAAATTTTCAACGCTAAACGCTTAGGGGTCCGTACAATGTATGGTGCAATGTGGGATGAGTGAGTTTATTATTTTTCTAACTCATCGTTCTGTTTCATTTCATTTTCCAACCTTTGTTCAAGGTACGACGAAGGAACCGCTTTTATGCCCGCTATCGAGAAAAAGCGTATGCTTCCTGTATCTGATAGCCACCCATTCCTAGCCCTCGATGAAGATGGATATGATCTTCCATCCGATTGGTTCGTTACAAAATATAGCTCGTGAATAATTCACATAACCATCTGTCAGGTACATGCGAATTTGTGGTTTCGCAGCCGAAGGTTTACGGAGCGAACGGCGAATCTTTGAAACGTTTCCATCTAAAGAAGTTGAAGACTACTGGTCTTCTCGCCCCAAGTACGAAGATGTGGACCCCAAATCTGGTGATTTTGTTTCGGGGGCATCCTGCATAACTAAGGATGTTGGAACTGCTGGTGGTGGTGACGGGATGTCTTACCAGGAGTGGTTAGCTGCCCAAAAGGGAGACAAGGAAGAGCAGCCTCCGCCACCTTATTCTTTGGAGGCAGGAGAGCCTTCAAGCGCACCTTCATCCGTCGCTCATGTCTCGACGACATCAATTCATAGAGCTACAACCCCGACCGTCGCGTCTGTTGCCAGCGAAGCCACGAGTTTATCAGCAGCTGTCAAGGCATCTGCACAAAGCCATTCTTATGCCGCTTCGACTCACCAAGCGAAAGGACCTCCACCAGTCAACACTGGCTCACGACCACAGCACCGTTACAGCATCTCTCCACATACTTCCCCTGGAGGACATGATCAGACCTCTCCGAATCCGGACAGGATGAACGCATACCCAACACACGCATATAACAATACCTCTTCGGCTGCCGGTAACGACTTTGACCCTGTAGCTTCGCTTGTAAATGACTTCGGCTGTCATGGACTTGGTCCAGTTGACTCAAGACAAACTGCTTCTCCACCACCACCAGTTCATACTTCTCGTCCCTCAACGAATCATCATAATCGGCCAGAACGTCCCTATTCTCGCCCTCAGTCGCAAGCAGGTTTCACACAATCGAGCTCGCAGACACCATTTACTCAACCGACGACAGGACAAGGACAGTGGCCACCTCCAGAATGGGGCATTAAGAACGATCATCGACACCAATCACCGCCACTGGCTAATCAGTCGTCATATCCTGGCAATCTTTCTATCCCACCGGGAGGATTCCCTCCACGCCCAAATTCTGCAATGAGTGCAAGGCCTCCGTATTTAACGACTTCCGGTGAGAATCCTACCCCAGGTCGACAGGAGGGACCTTTATACCAACCTGTACAAACATCATACCCGACATCTGGCGTTCCTTCAAGCCATGGACCAGTTACTTCGACACACCCACTTGGGGGCTCGCCATATCTGTCAACAGGTGGCGCTCCTCTCTTCCCTCAAGGACCCGGTGGCGGATCATCCTACTTATCGAATAGTACTTCGACATATGCAAGTCAGATGGAATCTTCAGCCTATTCCCCATCTGGAAATTACCCGCCTACACCGCACAGTCCAGGATTTGGAGGCCCCTCTCACATGTCGCCTCCTCATAGCCCAGTCACTGGGACATCATATTACCCAGGCCAGACGACAGGACATGCTTTCCCTGTTGCGCAAGAGTCTTCCTATCCTGGATTCACTTCTTATGGTGGGGACTCTCGGCCGTCGTACGGTCGTGTATATGGAATGCCATATCCTCTGAGCGATGGCCCGGTGCAAGGCGGTGGGTTCCATCTCCCCCACAAGCCGGCCGGGGATAGTTACTTTGGTAGCTCTCAACCGCAATCGTCGGGCTATGCCCCAAGTTACATTGGTGGGCCAACACCTTATGATGCCTCTAGCACGATGTCATCATCCTCGAGCTGGTATCCAGGGAGTTCGAGCACCTCGGCTGGCCCCCCAGTTCACCCAGGACGTGAGTCCTACCAACCAACTACCTTTCCCAACAGGACAAACTATTTCTAATATCATATCCGTAGGGCCGTCAACTCAATCGCCATACTCGAGTTCTACTCCTTGGTCTTCTACAGCATCTCCGGGGCTCCTAGGGAGTGCTTTAAGTGCCGTTGATAGGGTTGCAGGGAAGAAGACAAGGGAGCAACTTGAATCGGTTGCTCAGAGTGCGTTTCTCGTCTCTTGTGCCTTTGGATCACTAACATTCGAGCCCTTGACAGCGGGTACGAAGCTTCTCCAGAAGTTCACTAAGTAGGGGACGTTATCGAAACATTGTCATCTGTGTGGATGTTGTTGTACAGTATCAGGTCTCATACACTGTTTTAATCCTGTTGTAGACAGTGCTCCTGACTTAATGGAATTGGTTCTAATATTTGAAGACTAGATTACAAGAAGGTTCGACCCTTCAGGGTACTTTCCCCAGGAAACGTGACAGGGACTCTGAGTACTTCTGAACGTTCGCGGGATACATGTGTACAAGTTACTTCTGTTGCCCGGGCCGAATCGGTTAGTTAGGTACAGCTGCTACAGCAGCAAACATGAGGTAAACGAAGAAGTCCCGGCGGATTACAAGCCGTGTTGCCAGCTATTGGCCCGTTTATTGAGAAAAAGGTGAAAGCATTGTATAACTCCGCCTGGGCAAGTAGGCCGATATAACCGATTTGAAGTGATCAACACGAGGCGAACATGAGGTCTACGATGTTCCGAATACGAGGGCCCTATCAGAATAATCAGCGAAGATCTAGGGTTCTGAGAAGGAGAACCAGTTTCGGAACGAAATATCAGCGCTAAAAGTAGGATCTGGGTCCCATTAAATGATTGCTTGCACAACCACACGATTATAATAAAGTTTTTCTGGTTGAGAAGATCGAAACAAGCGGTTGAATTGCAGCTCCGCGTACGTAAAAAGATCGTGGCAGGTGTGCAGTCTTCAGAATTCTCACCTCGTTCAAGGGGAGCGTCTGCAGACGTATTAGCTTCACCGAATATATAACTACAGGAGGGCAGGCCCCTTCACCCGCTTTTCCAGATCACTAACGATGCAGACACAATATCATCCTCCTCCCTTTCATCACCAAGTCATCTACAATATGCATCCACCATACCTTGGGCAGACCGCGTCCAGCAGTAACTTTGCGCCGTCGACTGGGCTGGATCTTGCAAACTTCTCCAGAGGATCATCATTCACATATCCACATCAAGAGTATCGACACACTACTGACCGCGGAGAGCCATTCGGCATCGCCGGGCCTGCGTTGAACCTGTCCAACGCTAGTCTATGCGCCACCGGACTGGGGATCTCCGGACGGACGGTTTCTACAAGTGAAGACTTTCAAGCCGAGGCAATAGTGGAATTCCCGTCGCACCAATGGCAATGGACTCCAGCCCCCGAGTCTATCCACGGACTTCCTATAGCACCTGTGCCTCGCGCACCGCAGGGTCAGCTTGCTGAGCGTGAATTTTCGCCAATTAAAAGGAGTCCACCCAACTACGCAATTGAATCATCGGCTCTTCTTTCACCCGCCGCACAACGCCCTACCCCTGCATCTATGGCTATC